>OY720444.1:107855566-107942951 GCA_963082915.1 Dolichopus griseipennis | reverse complement strand
CAAAATTTAAACAAAAGAATTCTATTTTATAACTTTATAATATGTGAATATATATTTATATTTATGCTATTGTTTAATATGTACAACATGTAAGAGGACTATGAGTTGAATTAACTTTAAAATATTGGTTATTCTAAGGTTTAACTAGTATCCGCGTAGGACCAAATGACTAAATATAAAAGATAGCTGGTGTTGCCAGCTTTCAAAAAATATATAGCTTTAATGGCGCATATTATCCTTTAAGGACGAAAAGGACATTCAAAAGTATCCTTGTTATTTTAGTCTATTTTACAAAAAACGGTATATCTAGCGATCTGTTCAATATATATATATTAAATCAAAGCTATTAATTAAGATGACGGTCTGGAGAATGTTTAAACGTTTATTTGATGACGATAGGTGCTGCCGTTCTGGAAATATTGCAATTTCAAGTGGAAATTTAAAACAAAAAAAAAAAAAATTTTGAACTTTCAAAAAAACCACTATAACTATGAAATTTTCAAAAGCACCCTGTATTTTTTATTATACTATTAGAAAGGTCTATTGACACTCTTTCCAACGGTATATAATAAGTATGGTATATGTTGACAAATAGCCCCACCAGAGAACATGAAAGAAAAACTGACACAACAAATTTTATTAAAAAATACATTTTCATACTTTATTTCTAATAAATTTATTTTGCCAAAAAATATTTCCATAGCTTTAGCAAGCAAGAATTTTAGAGTTAGTTACAAAATTAGGATTATACGCTTTTTCCAGAATATTTATATATTTGTATACGTGAGATTCTGAATTAGGAGGGATTTTAGAGTTGGATTTAAAATCAGGGTTTCAATAATTTGTTTAGCGGGGATTTGGGGGCGGCAGCCCCCATTATTTTTAAATTTTTATTTGTTGAAATATGCATATAATAAATAATAAGGATAGATTAGTTGGCTACAATAGTTGGCTACAATTACAGGATTATACCCTTGTTCCAGAATATTTATATATTTGTATACGTGAGATTCTGAATTAGGAGGGATTTTAGAGTTGGATTCAAAATCAGGGTTTCAATAATTTGTTTAGCGGGGGTTTGGGGGCGGCAGCCCCCACTATTTTTTAATTTTTGTTTGTTGAAATATGCATGTAAAAAATCATTAGAAGAGATTTTATAGTTGGCTACAATTACAGGATTATACGGTTTTTCCAGAATATTTATATATTTGTATACGTGAGATTCTGAATTAGGAGGGATTTTAGAGTTGGATTCAAAATCAGGATTTCAATAGTTTGTTTAGCGGGGATTTGGGGGTGGCAGTCCCCTCTATTTTTAAATTTTTATTTGTTGAAATATGCATATAAAAAATTACTGTTTTTAAAAAATAATTTGTCATTAAATTTTGATTTTTGGAATTTTTTTTTTGGAATTATTTTTTTTGGGATTTTTTTATACCTGGAAACATATTTATAACATATTAAATTTTTTTTTTTTCAAAAATAAAATTATTTAATTCATTTAAAAAGTACGGCTCAAAAAATTGTAATACATATCAACAGTTGAAAAAATTGTAAAACATATCAACCTTTTTTTTTTATACAGAAAAAATTACAAAACAAAAAATTTTTTATTTCATAAATGTTTATATCTTCTAAACGCTTTAATATAGACATACCTTATGTAGTATGCCCAAATTATAGCAAAAAATAACAGCTTTCTAACGATGTAAAAATATTTAGGGGGTTTCTTTGCAAAATTTTGAAAAATATGAGTTTTAGAGAAAAGATGTTAAAAATTTTTTTTTTACAATATCTCCAAAACGGCAGCACCTATTGTCATCAAATAAACGGTAAAATATTCTCCAGACCGTCATCTTAATTATTAGCTTGAACCGAATACTTATATATTTAACAGATCGCTAGTTATAACGGTTTTTGTAAAATAGACTAAAATAACAAGGACACTTTTAAATGTCCTTTTCGTCCTTAAAGGATAATATGCGCCATTAAAGCTATATATTTTTTTAAAGCTGGCAACACCAGCTATCTTTTATATATAGTCATTTGGTCCTACGCGGATACTAGTTAAACCTTAGAATCCCCAAAATATTGTATATTATTCGTAACCATCCCATGAGCATTAAGTATCTAGTTGTTATATCTATAGATGTACATACATTTACATCTATTATAAATAAAATTTTTAGAAAATTGTTTTTTAATTTTACAAAACTTTTTAATAACATGCATTATATATACATATATCTATATATAAATATATTTTTTTATATATGAAAAGGTAATTGTTCGCTAATTAATTTAAATTAAATTTTCTCTAATCGTTTTACTGGATGCAAACGGTGAACAAATAGCTCTTAAGGCTTTTCAAATTTTCAACTATAAATTTAAATTTTATATACAAATTTTTATTCGTTCAACTGCAATTTTAAATTATAAACTTTTTTTTTAATATATACTTTTAACTTTACACATGCCCGTATATAAATAAAAATTATTTGTTCCCAGTCATTAGCTTATCAGCAAATTTTAATTATTTTTTTTAAAATGCATTCTCAAATGTCTGTTTTATATTTTTATTTTTTTTTTTGTTTTTTTATGAGGGAATGGTACTCTCGAAAGCCACCCATTGAAACTATGCGGTGTTTTTTTGGGTAGTATGCGATTTTTACACACCAAAACCAAACCCTTTTTGAACAAAACCTTAGGAAGAAACCTGTGGTACAAATGAACAGTTTGGTTACAGAGAAGGGGATATGGAAGGATTTCGGTATTATGTGGAGGTTTGGGATTTTTAGATTACGGAGATGGGGAAAATTTGAAGAGATATTAAGAAGATAGAACTGATATTCACATACGAATTATCTACTTTAGGGTACACATTGGACGGAATATAATTCAATAATCTCGACATGCGTATAACAAACAAACTTTCATAAGCTGTCCATATGCAACCTTAATTTTTACTATGCCACTCACTTTTTACTAAAGATGAATCTAACATAACGGACATTTTAAAAATATATAAGAATTTCCAATGACAATTTATGCACTAGTCATTGTTGGCGGTAAAGGTTCTATGTTATTCGAAGAATAACTTATATCTTATTCTGAAGGCTTAATGCTAAGTATAAGTAGAAGATTGTTGCTTCGAGAAATTATAAAGCTGGCTTCGAATTCTTAAATAAGATATTACCTATCAACATATTATTTAAATTTCCCAAAAAAATTAATTTTATTTAAAAATTAACAAATCCTTCGCCTTGTTAACCTTTTCTACTTTACTCCTGAAACTATTATTCAATTATTTATTCCAGTTCAATTCTATGGTTCATCATTTTGTATATATTTGTACATAACGAATATTAAAAAAAATATTAATCGAATCTTAAACATTGTTATCGTTTATTTAACAATTACTTTTAATAAATAAACAAACAACAGTGTGAACAGAGTAAATTGTGTGAACTCTAGGATACCTGCTTCACTCCAATGTGTACTCAGCTTCATTACACATTAAGTTATGCTCATATTAAAAAAGAAGTTATATGACAGCTATTTAAACCCACAGCACTATAGACTTACAAAAATTTTCCCTTTGAACATAAAACTCAGCTACTTTTTGTAAACTTTTAGCTATCCAGCTTTCAAAAAATGTAGTGTAATGCCCATTTTGTGGAAATATCAGAATCTTAGCTCGTTTTTTTATAATTATAGTGTGAACAGACCGACACACACTAAATCGATTTACTTTTCGATTCTGATTTGATTCATACACTCAATATAAAACCACGTTGCCTTACAGCATTTCAAACGGTAAGGAAAATTTTGTATATCCTTTGAACAACGTTCATACGGGTAAAAAGAAAAAGGGTTCTAAAAATATTGGAGTTTTTACCACCTTTTTAACATTATGAAATTTATTATAAAAGACAAAAACTTGACTACATACCATTTCTACCCTTATACTATATATATTATATATTGTTATATATTTAGATATATATATGTGTATAAATATAATTTTATATTTCATTATAAACTCGAAGGGGAAACCCAAAGGCTAATTAAAATTTAATTAAACAAATAAAGTGCTATCACAAAAAGCAGATAAATTAATGAAAATTTTAATTGCATTTTTTGTCGTTGTTTTCTTTTTGTTTTGATTCTCTTCTGTTTTTGGTTTTTCTTATATAGATTAGATGTACATATATACCTATACAATATATATATATATATATTTTAATTTGACGTCGACGACCCGCTCTATCTTCATGTTCTAATTATATACAAACATAACTTTAATATAAACATTTATTTTTCATTCATCTCTCTTTTTTTCTGATATTTTTTTCTCTCTCTTTGTTTTATCATTCCTTCGTTTCCAAATTCCAACTAAGTTGAATGTTGGTAACGTTTTGGGATGATATCTGTAAAAACGTGCATAATTGGAGAATTTTCTCTCTTCAAAAAGATGTACTACAATACAAGTACAACACAACAATAACAAAAATATGAGAAAGAGATATGAAAGAAAATTAGAAAGTGTAAAATTTTTTGTTGAGAAATTAAACAAAAATAGGAAAATTAATAAATGTTTATACACAAAATAAAATTACACATATATATATATTTTATCTATACCATATACAAACGCATACCGGAGTGTAAATATACATAACATAGAAGGAACAAATACAATATTGTATGAATTAGGATAACCAGGAAGCATAATAACAGTTCAGTATTGAGGGGCCATAATACATATAATAAAAATATTTTACTTTTAAAAAAATTTTAAATAAAAATTTGAAAATTTAAATATTAATAAAAATTTGTAAAGTCATTAACGATGGAATGTCATGTAATGATCAACTTCAAAAAGTCAAGTTGTATAAAGTTAAAGAAGGGGAGATTGCCACTACAATTTGTTAAAATTAATTATTTTATATAAACGTACAGTAAGACAATAGAAACAAAAAAGAAAGTGTTTCACATCTTCAAAAGAGTTGCAGAAGTCAAAAACTAAGCCGAGATATTGTTGAAGAACAAGTTTTTAAATTTAATGTGTTTTGGTTCATTTAAATAGAACCTACGGAAAAAGAACTAATTATGAAAATATTATTACTCTTTTATCTTATTTATTATTAAAGAAGCTGAAACCTAGTATAAATAGACTTGGTAAATTTTCTACGGGGTTAAGGAAAAAGAAAAAAAAATATCTTATTTAAATAACAACAATTTTTCGATATAATTTGTATATTAAATTTGTATATTCATACACCTATACATAGAAATAAATTATATAAACATTTCTTGTAATTTATTGTAACTAGACACATATTAAAATTTTTAATTACAAAATATAAAGCATATATACTTATTATTTTTTATTAGTTTCGATATTTATTCTATATATTTATTTATTTCTCATAATTATTTAGCAGTAATAATAATTAATTTCGTAGTTACTTAATAGTATATGAACAAGTATAAAAACAGAAACGAAAATTGAGAACATAAAATGAGCTCAAAACCACACCTTCCCTTCGCCCTTTTTTAATCTTAAAAACCTATCATAATAATTTAAACTTATACCTAACCCAAACAAAAAGAATTATAAAAAAAAAATAAAACAAAAATGACTAAAAAAAAATTTAAAAAAAAAAAAATGGAAAAGATTAAGAAAATTTCAACCACACCATTACTGGAAAGTCCATATTTTCGGCGGCTTCATTTATTTTACAAACATCCCACTCATTTTACTATTTTCGTCCTGATTTTAATTTTCAATAAAATTTTTTTTGTAGGAACTGTTATTTATATCGCAATTCACAATTCGCAATTTCCAAAAAAAAAAAAATAATAATAATACAAAAATCAACTCACCCATCTACCCGTTTTATATTTTTATTATAGGTTGATTTTGTTATTATACTGTTAATATTATTTTTTTCTAATTTTACCTTCTTCCGCTCCTCGATCCTCATTATTCTCATCCCATACCAATCCCTTACTCTTTCTTCAGTTCTTTCATTCATTTATATTTTTTGTTGTTGTTTTTCTTGATTCTTGTTTTCTCCGCCGTCAGTTCTGTTCAGTTTAAAATGATGATATGGCTAACAACATAACGTAATAAATAACCCGCGAAATTTAATTAAAAAACATTTTTTTTTTCTTTTTATTTTTGTTTTTCCACGGTTTTACCGTTTTTGTTTTATTTTACTTGAAGTTAAAGGATATACGAATGGGTATAGATGAATAGGCTAGAATAAAATATTTAGTCTTATTTATGTTGTATTCGTCATCGTCACCTTTGCCGCCGTAACTGTTAAAGCCGCCAATATAAAGTTTTATTTTACAATAATATTGTTGTTATTATTGTGATTGTGTTTGTATACTTCTAGTGTTTTTTGTCGTCATCCACTAACTCGTTCATTATTAGAATAATATGCCTTTTCTTCTATCCTAAATTCATAAGAATAACGGGACTACAATACTTTCATTAATTTTTTTTTTCCGAAAGTGTTTTGTTGTCATTTATTCTATGTATAAACCTTGTCAAAATTTAGTTTCTGTTCCATAATAAAATATATACACAAACATACACGTACATAATATGTTTATTATTAAAAATTTATGAATGTATGTATAAAGTGCTATAGGAAGAGTAACGGTGAAGTATTTTTTTTTTTTTGCTTCTTGTTTTTGTTTATATATAAAGCTTTTAGTCAAATCAGGATGATAAATTTTTCTTTTCCGTTATATCTTCATTGTTTATAAATTTAATTTTTTTTTTTCGTATTATCTAATGTAAGTATTATTATTATTATATTAAAATATCGATATATTATGTATTTTATATACTATTATATAAAATGTGAATAAAGTTTATTAACTTTTGTTAAAAATTTTTAATTAACGTTTCCCTGTTCTTTTTTTATTCTTGTTTGAAATATGTCAGTGAATTATTTAATTAGTATAAAGTAAAATACAGTGTGATAGGGTTGGGCTGTTTAATGAGTGGTAAAAACATGTTCATTTAAATAAAATTGGTTTTGAAATTTATTTTCCTTTATATTATGTTTTTTTAAATTTTAATTAATATATATTATAAATTGATGTGCTATTCAGTCATCAAGCTATTGTATATTCATTATATAGAAAAATTAATATATTCCAAAATTTTTAAAAATGAAAATTTTTAAATTATATTCTAGACAGAATCTAGTCCTTGGGCATTACATCTGAAAACAAAGTTGAAGTATTTAAAATACTAATAATATACAGAACAACTAATTTTAAAACTTAATTAATTGCAATTTTTTTACAATATTTAAATGATTATTGAACTAAAGCTTAGTAAAGTGTTTTTTTATTGATCAAATTTAAAAGATTTTTAAAAAATTTTCCGGCTCTTTGAAATATTCTAACATAAAGAACTGCTCTTATAAATTTTAGCCTCATATCGAAGAAAAACTAACACTACTCTAGAATCAATACTTTTATAAGTAATAAATATTTGAGTTTCCGTATAAATTAACACTAAGCTAAAATATATACACTTTACTAAAATAAGATGAAATACAAATAATATACCTACCTATAAACTTAAAATATGTTCGCCTCACTAGTAATATAAAACTCTCAAACTGTTTTGATAATACTAAACAAGGCTCCGAAATAATTTTGACAATCAAATTAAAAAATTAAAAGTAATAAGTATATTAAATATTTTATAAATTTAAGTCCATTACATAATAATAATCAAAACTTAATTTATGGATCTATAAAAGGCATTTCCAACATTTATAAATATAAAAAAAAATTGTAAATAAAAAGAAATTGTTATTACATTCAATTATTTTCTTTTCTCGTAATATTTTTTAAATGTCAAAAATTTACACCTTTTATAATATTAAATTTTAATGTCATTTTTGTTTCTTTATTTAATAAAATTTACTTTACTTTCAATCAAAAATGGATAAACCAATTTTATGACAGAAAAAAAATAATAATAAAAATAAAAATAAAAAAGCCCGTTAAGAGTTATTTTCAATTATCGTAATGAATTGCATATAATATAGTCAATCTGTATTGTATTATTCAATATAAGGTTTTTAATTCTTTGTTGTAGCAATTTATTTTTTATTTTAAAAATCTTAACATTTACCGGCATACATATCTACAAATATAATTGTAAATAACGGTAAATATGGATAAAATTAATGCATATGTATATACATATTTTATTTCAATTCATCCATCCATTGTATATATCTGAAACTCTGAATATCCCATATTAATACAAGTAATTATATTAACGCAAAATAAATATTATTTTTCTCTTTTTTTTTTTTTTCTTTTATTCTCTCATTCTATATAATTCTCTTTTTTGTATATTCGCTTTATCAATGGAAATTGAAAATGGAACTACAAAAAAAAAAAAATAAATTTAAAAAAAGAAAGAGGATTGGATTGAAAATTCAGATGCTTCATTCTATACTTTATTTTTTTTTTTGAATTTTTCTTTTGTAGTGTAATCGCTATAATAGCTTTCGGTTGATTGGAATATGATTGAAATTGTAAGGCGTGAATCACGTAAAATGCCCATTAAAATTCTTAATTTTCTTTTATATTATTACAACTTGACATAAATATATAATATTCCAAAAATTTATAATTAATATATATAAATCTATGAATATATATAACACATGTATATATAAAAAATTGTTTATGAATATTTCAGATATACCGTCCTTTGAAGAATTAAATATTCTGTGAAATACTTAATTTGTGATATTTGGTATCCTTCACATGATATAACAAATGTTGGACGATTTTCAGATCCAAGAATTTTTATTATTTTGTTTTTTTTTTTTTTGAGTTTTAGCCGACTCGACATCCTTTTATAACAAAATCTAAAAATGTAAAAATCTGTCAAAGATCGCGTTAACTCAATCTTTGTCTTTTGAATAAATATAAATTCAGTTTTGTCCAGATTAGTAAAAAGCTAACAGAATTACAAAAACAAATTTATCGCACCCAGGTAGTAAAAACAGACTAAAGAATCATTGAGTACTTACTGTATAGAAGAATTAGCGTATTAGCGAAGAGCAAAATGCTGTTATCTTTTCACTTCAACTCATAGCAGTATCTCATTAACAGTACAAAGCAATCACAAGTTCCTTTACTAGAAAATACAAAGTTAAAATCCACTACTACTACATTTACGATACAAATTTGGTTTTTTAATTTTAAAACTTTTTGTTGCTGTTAATAATTCATTGAGATTTTTTAAATAAATAAATTTAATTTCTATACATTTTTATTTTTTTTTTTAAACAGGCTGCTATCGCTATCGTTATCTCTTTCTCTTTTCTTTTCGTCTCTTCAATATAATTAATCAAATTCTCTCGTCATACGTTTGATTTTTAATTTGATTTCAAGGCACTTTTTTAATTAGTCCGGTTAATTTGATAACACAGAGAGAATATTTTAATATTAATTTATTTCGGTACTTTGGTTTTCTCATTAACTTGTATGATTAATTAAAAAACAAAAACAAAATAAAAATAAAAAAATAAAAAAATAAATATGAAAAACACCAATATAAAAGGAGCGAAAATGAAAATAACGTGAAAACTGAAAAACTGGGTGGTGATAATTAATTTTTGGACATGGAATATTGTTTTATTTTATAGTTTTCTTTTTGAGTTTTTCTTTTCATTTTATTCTGATTTATTTTTTTTTTTTGAAAATTATAATTTTTGCCTTTAGGTTTTTGAAATAAAAGTCAGTGCAAATTTTTGTTTTTTTTTAAATGGTTGGAGAGCTTAAATTTTGTTATTTAACTGTAAATTGCCAACATATTATAATATGGTACGCCATTATATGCTCGAGATTTCATGATACCAAAAGCTATCAATATGGATAAGCTAACAAAGAGATAAAGCGTAAAAGCTATCATTTAGTCGTAAATAAAGACCGTTAGAACCGTCTCTACAATTTTAAAGTATTAATATAAATATTTAATTAACACTTTTTGGTATAGAACTTGCCAAATTATTAATTCCGTTTATCATTACAACTTTTAAGGAGTTCGAGGTTCAGTATTACCTTTTTAATTAGTTAAAATTTTTGATGTCAAGGATAGTTATTGATTGCCAAGTTTAAACTTTTTGTATTGGAAACTTTTTAATTTTGTAATAAGACTCTTAATATTACCCTGAATTCTTCAAGGCGTGCGTATACTGTGATATCATTAACATTTTATAAAATAAAACTCATATCGAAAAATTAATTTATTTAAGTTTGTTTTTTTTTTTTGTGTTTTTCTTATTTTTCTTTCTATAAATATTCACACACCCTCTCACTAGCTCACCCTCTTACTCACTCAGTTATTCATTCAGTTGGTAATTTATTAACGCAACTAAAGCTTAAATAGTCTCTTTCTTTTTTATTATTTAAGATGCATACACAACCATACAACTGGTTTATAATAATTAAAACCAAATGTATATTATTATGCGTATATTTTTGTATCTATATATATTTATATATACGTATACATATATATAAATATAAATGTGAATGTGTGATTTTACTAATTAATATTTTGTAATTAGTTCTTATATAGTTTGGTTGTAGATGGATTAATATAAAAGTTAATTAAAAAACAAAAAACAAAAATAAAAAAAAAAACAAAAAATTAAAAGAAAAATAAAAAATAAAATTAATTTCTTAAGTTTTGGGGCAATGCAAGGTTATAATTTTTAAAGCTTATTAAATTTAATAAAAAGGAGAAATAGAAGGAAGTGGAAAAAGAGGAGTGGTTATATAAAATGAAAAGAGTTAAAAATTTTTAATATGCGAAAGTGGTTTATAATTTAATTTTAATTTTGAAATCCCCGGTTACAGGGAAAAGGGATAAATGGTGAAAAAAAGTTTTCAAGGATAATTTAGAATATATTTTGAAATATAAAATAAGAAAAACAAAAAAAAAAAAAAAAGAGGAAACAGAAGATGGAATTAAAATAAATTAAATTTCGGTCAGTGATACAAATGTTATATTTGTTGTATTTTTTTTTTATATTCGTATTTCAACTTGAATGCTGTTTCAAATTATTTTTTGCTGTTCATAAAAACCGCCATTGTTTGTTTCAATTAGAATGAATTTTTTTTATATTATATAACTAATTAAGGAATTTAACATCTAATATGAAAATAATGTACAAGACTAATAGAAGTATACTTCAAAGTAATTATCTTACTTATCTAGAATATTTCATAATAATTATCTGGCATTTTCCTTAACTTAATTAAAATGATGAGTCTAGTTCCAATGTTTTTAATATGCTAACCTCTTTTAGATCTTTTTTTTTAAGATTGTTAACAAACATTTTTAAATAATCTTTTCTATAAAATAATTGTAAATTCAAATTTTAAACATTTAATTTACATAAACTATTAAAAATAATATGCAGACTTTGCATTTTGAAAATGTTGTAATATTTAAAGAAAGTTAAATTGGTATGTAAATTCTTGTTTATTACCTTGAAATTAAATCTTAAAACATTTTTCACAATGTCGAGAATAGTTAATATAAAAAATAGCTGTAATCAAAAAATATAATTGTAAACTAAGAATTATGTTGGACTGCTATATTAGATATAGATTTATTTGGCTTTGTTTTATAATATAAAATTTATTAAGTAATTTTTTTTTAACTGTGAAGTTACTGGTATTTTGTCATGTCAGCATAAAAAACACATTTTTATGTCTGCTTATCCAATATTTATGAAATATATATATACAGTATTATAAATAATTAAAAAACTTTTTCCTTTTTTTTTACAAATTATAAAATCATACATACACATATAACATACAGTTTAATAACAATGATAATTCATTAATCAATTTTCTTATTTTCATTTAATTTAATCTCATTTAATTTAATTTAATTAAAGTAAATATAAAAGAATAATAAATTAACTATACTGTCCTTTTTCATAAGTACATACGCATACAAACAAACATTATATGGACTATAATAAAGGATATTTTGTTGAAAAGAATGTAATTTTATACATTTTCAATTAATATTGAAGTATATATATATATATATATATATATTAATATATATATTTATATTATGTACATATAATAAATTCCCATGTCACTTAATTAAATTTATGCTTTATAGATTATTCATGATTATTAAATGTGGACTCAAAACTGAAAACAATTAAAAAAGGAGCATAAAAATAACAAAAAAAAAATAAAATAAAATGAAAGAGAAACAAAATACAATTTTCTCTACCGTCACTTACAGCATATTTTTTTTTTGCTTTCTTTTGTACTTTTTTTTTTAAATAAGTTAATGTGTGTACTGTGTATGTGTATTCAATGTACAACAGGAGCAAACCATGTTTTTTTAGGATGTATGTATGTATATTTTTTACCCATAAACTGAATTGGAAGAGAAAAAAAAAAGAAAGAGCCCTCTTTAAAATTTTAATTTGTTTCCCTTTTTTTGTTTTTAATTAACATTACCTTGTCCCATGTTTATGTTATTACCAGATGTACACAGATAGATAGAAAGAAAGAGAAAGAAATATTAAAGCAACAGAGTAGTAAAGCACATATAATGAGAAGGGAATGCAGATGAAATAAATGAGAAAAACTTTTGTTTTTGTTTTGTAATTTTAAGGTAACCAGTAACCACTCACCACTCACCACATTCATTTTAATAAAAATATTTGTTATTCTCAATTTTTTTTAAGGCTGTATAATTTTTAAATAACTATAATATTCCAATTAATTAATGGTAGAAGTATCAAAATGACCATTTTTACTGAAATAACTTCGATATTTTAGAAGTTCGGTTAAAATTTGTAGGTGTTTTAATATGCTTAAAAGTTCAAACAACAAATTAAATACTTTATTTTATCAGTTGAAGTTCTTCTTAACATTTATGGGTAAAACACGTTATTTTTCTATAAACTTTTATTTTGTAAGTTAAGATTGTAAAATTATAAATCTTAACCTACAAAACAAAGTTAACAAAAAATGTTTTACTGTTTTAATATTTTAATATTTTCAAAAATATTTTGTTTAAAATGTCAATTTATTTTTGCATATTTTTAGGCTTTCTTTATATATTCACGGAAAATTGGTTTATTATTTATGGATTATAATCGAATTAAGGATTTCTTTAAAAAAAAAAAATAATATTTTTTGTTCTGCATTTTCCTTCTTATAATTTTTATTGTAATGGTCACCACATGTATTGTATTAAATGTACAATTTTATATTAATACAAGTCTATATATATACAATATATAATTATATCTACTTCCGATCCCACAACTTTTAATGAGATTTTTAATTGAAATTTTATTTTCACCTTTAATGCTTTAATTAAACCAAAATAAAAAAAAAAATAATAAGAACACAAAAAATAATGAAAAAGAATAAAAAAAAATAAAAATTCTTAAACTCCTAATTAACAGCCCGAAGATAAAATCAATTTGCTTTGTTTAGTATGCTTGGTAATATCATTAAATTAGGTGATGGTATTATATGTGTGTATATATATATTTATATACAAAACCTATAAAATTTAATTTTATATATCTATATAAGTAGGAAACGCTTAAGTTACCTGTATTATTTTATATACATATTATATTTTTTATATTTTTGTTCCTTTTTGTGATTTTTTTTTACATACCCAGAATATTAAAAAAAAATCTTCAGCAGTTTCAATATCCAGTTAGTAAATTTTAATAATAGTTAAAAAAAAATTGTTGACGATTACTAGAATTCCTTTAACATTTGAACAATTAAAATTCGTTTAGTTTTAAAAGTTTAAAAAAAAAAATTAGTTGTATATAAGTATGGTGGTTGTCTTAAAGATTAGACTTCGTGTGAGGTCCACGAACTTCATTTTTATCTAATTAATTACGATAAATAAAAAGAAATGAACATGAGAATTACAAAAAAAAAACGCTAGTAGTTTTTTTAGAAAAAGAAAACATATTACTATTGGATATTTTTACGTTTTCCCTCCCCCAATCACTCCGTCCAAATATTTAACAAAAACTACAAAGCATCATTTTGCTGATCATATTTCATTGATCTAAGTTTTTTCACATTTTTATAAACTTTACATTTAGTCTTAAATGCAATAAGAGTTGTCAAAAAAAAGGACAAAAATTAGTATCTGAAGATTATTAAGATTAAAGAGAGAATGAATAAGAACACAATTATTTTATCAGTTGTTTGTTTTAATATAGGAAACATTTAATTTACTTTCTTTTATTTTTTGTCTCTTTCAATCTTTTTGGTCAATAGATTACATGCTAAATTTGTTTCATTTTGTTTTCTTCTGTATTTGTGTACTTTAATAGATTTAATATTGAATGTAATAAAAATAAAAGCATAAAACAAAAGTTATCTCAAGGATTTTTGATTGGAAGTATCTATTCGATAAATAAATTTATTTTATATTTTATTTTTTTTGTTTGTGTTTTGTTAAAAAAAAAAACAAAAAATAAAATAAAAATATCTTAAAAGAATGCCGTGATGTCTCGACTAAATTTGAAAAATCTATACATGATAAAAAAAAATTAATAAAAAGAAAGAAAACAGTATGGCTAGGGTGGTGACAAGAGGAAGGACAAGTCAAACAAACCAAGAAAATGTATCAAAGAAAAAACTGAGACAAAAATTTATCTTATTTTGGCAATGTACTGTGTATATTATTTTTCAGTTTTTATTTTTTTTTTTTTTCAAGACCATCACGATGATGATATCAGACATAATATTGTTGATTCACTGGGTACAAAAGATATGGGAATAAGAAGATTAAAATGTGCAAAAAATTATATTCTAAGATGAATGATTCTATATTTTATTTGATATTAATTCGTTAATACTAATTTAGCAGCCTGTGAGTTATGAAGATGAAGTAAAATATATGTTATTAATTTCAGTGTCATATGAATTTTATGATAAAAAAGTACTTTTTAATTCGGTCTTAACACTCACAACTTTTCCAATTTTCTTAAGAGCAAAAATATAATTGTATTGATTGAAAACTTTAATTTATTAATCTAAGTTATCCTTTAATTGGGTGCCAAGTGTGTATTAGCTTTATTTTTCTGAAGCTTTAAAAGTAAAGTTATGGACTGAATATGGTTCCTTTCTTACATTGCGTAAATTAAAATTTTAAACTAAAAAAACCAAAAACAAAGTTTTTGTTTTTTTATTCCTTTTGCTATTTCTTTAAGGAGTATTCGAGTCTATTATATTTGGCTTCAGTTTCTTTAATCGTTGTATTCACTAAACCGTTGATTACTTGGCTGTAGCTATTGTATAACATTATGAATAAACAAATGTTAGTTTTGTGCGCCATCTTTTATCCTACACAAAAATTATTAATATATTTATATTAAATTTTATCTTATAGTACGATATTAGCTATTACAATAAATTTATACGATTTATGATATTGTTTTATTAGACATGATCGGACCCGAGACTTTCCACATTTAAGGAGGCGTCTTTATATTGTGACTTATGCTGATTTTCATAAATAAATTTGTATTTGCTGTTCATAATGCCACTTTTACTTATTATCAAACAAGTTAAAAAAAAAAATATAAAAAATAAAAATTGAACATTTTCAACTTTTTAACGGGACCAAAAACTTTTTTAAAAACTGTATTCGCGAAGATGAAGAAAAAGTTTAATATAATTTTAATATATCGTCTTTTTGTCTTAATTTTTGGGTTGAATACCAAGATTATATTCAAGCACTTTTATTTTGGGTTATACAAATATGAACCATCATCTCATTATGCTAAGATCCTTTTTAGATATTTATAAAAATTATATTAACTCCTACACATTACTAATATCTATAACACATATTCATATATGATGTTACATCACTATATACATGTATAATATAATAATTGTAAAACGAATTATATTAGTAGCAAGTTTTGTACAGATCATAAACATTTTCCATTATTATTATGATTTTTTTTTCTTTTGTCCTATTTTTTTTTATAAATTTTTTTCCGAATGCTTTTTCCAAAAATTGAAGAAAAACTGACTTTAGGAAAATCTTTTCTTTTTTCCTTTTTATCTCCGCTCCCGAAATTTTCCAATTCTATCAACCAACATACAAAAAATAATAAACATAAGAAAAATATGAATTAATCATTTCAAGAAGAAATAAAAGCAATTTGGGATATTGCCCGACGTAATGTAATTGCCACCACTAAGTCCCCTTTCAGTCAGAGATTATTGTGTCGGAGGATAAATAAAAATGAGGAAAATATAATAATAATAATAAAATTTCAAAAAGGAAAAGAATGGAAACTGAGCAGTGTTGCTCAACTGAAAGCAAAATTACCACCAACAAATACCAACAAATACTCAGTAAATAAAATAGAATTAAAAAAAAACAAGAGTGCAAAAGAGGAATTGCAAGAGAAGATATACAAAAAATCAAAATAAAACATAGAAATGAATGGGTAAATCATGATAAGAGAAAGGCACCAAAGAAGGATGTGAAGAGGAGTTGCAAGACGATATAGGAAATTTTGGTTAAAAATTTGATCTGATGAGAAAATTTAAACGATAGTGATTGCATATAGAAAATAATAATATAGAGTGTATATTTTTACCCATATGTAAACAGTGAGCAGCAGAATTCAAATCATTATCGCAATTTGGAAAATGTTCTCAACTTTGTAGTTCTCTTTTTAATCGGAACGCTTATATTTTGTTTGAAGTGAAGTGATAATTCGGATTAAAAATATTCGAGTTTTGTTCAGAAATTGAACCAGTAACTGTTTCGGTCAATACACTTAATTAAATTGTACTACAGGTATATTCATCAAGCACATGGTTCAAACACTTAGATCTAAATTATCTTAACAGAAGAACTTTTTATCAATAACAGGTTTCAAAAAAAGTATTTAGCAGATTTAGTTAGTGAGCTCTGAATAAAAAATAAATTAACATTATATCAACGCAATATTTCTTCTATTCTAACTAAATATTATTAATTATTTGGTTCAATTACTGAAATTAAACTGGTGAAAGGGTGTGTTTCTCACTCAACCACTTTTTTATCAATTTCTAAATTTTCTCTATCTGTATTAACAATTTTGAAGTTTGTTGGGCTTTATTTACGGAGATTTGGTATGCCAAACCAGCAAAAAATTTCAATTTTTAAGAATATTATGAATTCATTTTCTGCTAACAATCTTACGATTTTTTGTGGTTTTTGTATTAATGCATTAATAGTTTTTGCTTCCCAGTGTTTAGATAATATGTTCGAAAATGGGAAACTCTATATAATTTCTTTATTTTAATTTTGTTGGTTTGAACGTAATAAAGAAGAAAATATTTTCGAAGCAACTTTTTCAATTGAAAAAAAAACAAAAGTAAAAAAAAGGGAAAAAATAATTTTATTGATTTCAATTATTTTAAGATTGTTATAAATTATTAAAAAGATATAAAATGTATTGAATTAAGGTTTTGTATAATGCAGTCTCATTACATTAAAAGTTTTTATAATATAAGTATATATATATATAAATATATATGGGTGCTGATTTATAAATTATAATTGAAAGTAAGTATGTAATAATAATAATAATATAAAAATATACTTGAAAATTTTAGGAAGTATATTTAAAACAATGATCAGATATTCTGAGGCATAACTTTAATATATCATTAGGATTTATATAGGTATTCTTATATTATTAGTATTCAGGATTGCTGAACATAAGCGAAGTGGAACTTCCAAGAACATAAATTTAACGTATTATCAATTTCAGCCAAATGAGTTTATATTGGCAAAGGATTGATTTTTCCGAAAAATGGAATTGATTATTAAAAGAAACATGAATTTCTCTAATATGATCAAATTACAATTTTATTATATTTTAAATTTAACTTTTCATATTGACCAATTTTTGGAAGATGGACTTTTTTCCTTACAACTGTTTTGACTACAAGCCTATCTGTATTATGATTTTGCGGTTAACAAATAATATTGGAAATATTATAATCATATTATATCAATTGATCTATACAGTTATTGCGAGAGACAATACTCTTATCGGGTGGAAGATGTATATAAATGCAATCTATAGAATTTTATTTATTTAAATAATATTGTTATAATTTTTGATTTATAATGTACAATTTAAAAAAAACCATTAATTAATATTCAAATACTTAGCTATTCTTAACGTTTTTGTTATAAACCAAATGTTTAGTTCAATTTAAACTTCCTTCAATAACAAATCCAATAATTAATTATAAAATATTTAATTAAAATTTTCCAGATAATCATGAAGGCATAAGAAATCAAATATCTAACTTATTAAAATAAAAAAACAACAATGGTTATTTAATTTTTAGGAATTTTTATTCGACAATTAATTTTAAAACTTACAATTATTAATTTTTAATCCTTAAATTAATTATTTTTTTTTTCTTTATTTATTTTTCAATTCGTTTATATTGTATTTACAATTTGATTTTATTTCTTATATTCTTCTATTTATTATGTTTTTTTTTAAGTTATTTTATTTACAATATTGGGAAATTCCGCACTTATACAATGGTTTCTTTATTGTTTCTTAAAAAAAATATAATTTATTATGTTCAAAAAATAATATAAAATTTTACAGAAAGGAATTTTTCTATTGATGTTTTAAATTTAAGGGTATTAATCAGGAATAAGAAGTTTTTAAAATTAAGTAATAAAAGTTTTTAAACTTTTTAAAATAATCGAACAAAATTTACATTTGAGTTTTTAAAAAAATTTTTATTACTTTACCTATGGAAAAATTTGAAGTTAGATGTGAAATGTTATGGTAATTTCCTTCGTTTAATTTTAATTTAATAATTCTATAAATGGAAAGTATGCAATGTATTCTTTATAATAATATATTTACTATATTTTTGCTTTTCTTTTATCTAAAGTTGTTTTATATAACTTTAAAAAATTCGTGTAATTTTAGAAAATAAATAAATAATTTGAAAAATTAAAAAAAAAATCTTATTTATTTTGGAGTGTAAAATCTTGTAATTTCAATTTTTGAGTTTTTTTTGTTGCATATTTATAGGATGTAAAAGACTATTTTTAAATTTCTTATGTTAAAATATAAACCTTGATTTTGAGAAGCTGCTAAATATATGTGAGATGTAGTTTAAATTGAAATTTAAGGCTCAAATTAAATTAATAACGAAATGATATTGCTTTTTTTTAGAAAATACCGGATGCTTTTAACAATCGTGGTTATTAATTGTCAAATTTCATACATAAGTAAAATTTTTATTGCCTTATAATAAATTTTAATTGATAAACAAAATAAAGGAAATTATTTCTTAAGTTTTTCGTTGCTGAGTTTTTTTTTATGTTTTCTTTTGTTTTGATGATTTTGTCATGGATTTGTTTTTTCTTTAGTTATTCGTTTTAAATTTCTGCTTTTGTAAATATGTATGCCTATTTTAAACGTATAGAATTACATTCTAATGATATTCTTTCTTCATATACATATACACTTTTATTAAATATATAATATTGTAAAAATATAATAAATTCATTTACAAATTGTAAATTTAAATATAAAAGAATGAACTAAATAACAGTATTTAAAAATAACCTAAAAAAAATTATTCAGATCTAAAGGAAAAAAAAAATTTTATAAATAAAAAACTAAATGAATTTTGTTTTTTAATAAACCTAATTAACAAAAATTAAATAATTATACTGAATTTAGGTATTTTTTTTTTTATTTTATTTATTCATTTTGTTCATAGTTTTTTCTATTAATTTAAAAATAAAAAAGTCTGTTCTTTGATTTTTATTGATAATAAGTTTTTTATTACCCCTTAATATTTATACATAATTTCATAATATTAGACTAAGTGTTTATAAAAAGTTTTTATCTCAATCGTTCTTTTTTTTTTAATTTAAATTAAAAGATACTGCTTAAAAAAATTAACCATTGCATAATTTAAATATTTCAAAATTTTTTTGAAAAGTTGGGGTTTGATTTGTAATCAAATGTAAAAAAAATTAAAAAAAAATTGTATAAATGATAAAATTTCTTCTGAAAGGCATTTTTCTAGATGTAAAAACTTTTTATAAAAACTTGATGCTAAAAAGTTATAAAAAAAAAATTAAAAATAGTTAAAAACAATAACTATATTTATTTTTACAATATAAAATACAAATTAATCGAAGGAAAACTCAGTTAGTTTTTTTTTTTTTGTTGTTATATTGTTTCAAATTTTTTTTACATTTTCAGTTCATGTACAACACAATTTTAATATTTAAACATTTTTTGTTTCTTTATTAAATTTATTATTTAATTAATTGTTTTTATTATTTTTTAAGTTTATTTTATATTTGTTATTATATGTTTCTTTATTTTGAATATGATATATTTTTATTAGATTTATATTTGTTTTTGGCTCGGTGGCGGATTTATCAGAAACAAAATGAGAACTGCATTTAAATTGAAATTCGGTTTTTTAACCTTTAGATAAAGCAGAGCTGAAATATTTAACAAATAGAACTAAATTGTAGATTTGCTTTAAATTACTAAAAGATTATAATTTCATGAAACGAAAATTTATAAAATAAATTATTAAAATAGTTTAGATTGATGGAAATAGTATAGTCTAATAAAAAATTAAGTAATAGTTTCATTAAAAAATATCTTAATTTAAATCGAAACAACAAATATTAATTATTAAGAAAAATTAATTGTTGAAAATTACGTCATAATTATTGTTACATTTCTTCCTGAATACGAATGTGCTTTGTTTTGCTTTTAATTAGATGTTTTATGGAGACTAGATGTACATCATTTTTTATTTGATTTAAATTTGTATTATTTTTTTTATTTTATTTTATATATTTAATTTTTTTTAATATTTTTAATTTTTTTTTTTTTTTTTTTTTGTTATTCTTAAGGTTTGGTTCCTGTGTTTTGAAGCTTTTATTTTATATATAATGTAAAATTTGCTTTTGCCTAAATTAAAATGTGTTCGTCTGTTTAAAAAATGCTTTTACGTTTTTTTTTTTCAAATAATGTAAGAATTTTATATATATATATATATATATTTATTTGTAATATATATGTATGGTTTAAATAATATAATAATATTATTGTTTAATTTTTGCATATATAATATTATAATTATAAATATAAATAGGAGGCTCAGGACAAACAACATCACAGATTCCTGACCAAGTCATCATAACTAATTTTTTTTTTTTTTATTTTATTTTTTTTTTTTTTGTGTTGTAATTTTTTTAAAATTTCTTTTGTCGTTGTCGTTTCCTTTCTATTATTTTTTCTTAAATATAATTAATTTAATTTTGTTTTTAAATTTTTTATTTATTATATTTAATATTATTATTAATTATTTTTTTTTTTTATTTTTAATTATTTTTGCATCATTTTAAATTTTTTTTGTATGTTATCTATCAACTAATAATAATATTCACTCTTTTGTACGTCTAGGCCGACCAACTTTTCCTTTTCTAACTGCCGCAGCTGTACCATTTGTTGTTGTTGTACTACCACTTGCACCACCAGGATTATTACCGGCACCACCTCCAGGACCACCATTACCAGGATTATTTTTAATAATTTTATGCCAATCTTGTTCACAAACTAGACTACCAGCTAGCATTGTATATCTGTTCATGAAATGAAAAATAAAAGAATTAAATAAATAAATTATATATAAAATAGTATATAAATTAATTAAATCCGAAATTATAAATATTGATTGATTGGCAAAATGGAATATTTTGCGGAGCATTATGTTGTAAAATCTTAGTTAATAAAAATACTACTAAAATGAAAGAGATCTTCTTTGAAGTATAGTCTTCCATGGGATCGGAAGACTAAAAGACAATCGCAAGACAAAATCCAAAATTTCCGATGACAATATCCCCTGATTTTGGTTTTGGGGATTTTGGATTTGGAGATTTTGTCTTGATGACCCAACTCGTTTTCCAATTCGTAATAGACAATTTGAATTTAGTACTACGTATTTCTTTAGTTTCCAAAGTAAAAAAATTAATTAACTTTAACATATAAAAAATTTAAATTGTTGCATATCTTTTAATTCTTCCAAACACTTATTTGATCATGTTTCATGTTATATTTTAGTGTAATCGCCCGTAAACTTACAACATAAAAAAAACTTTGCATTTTAATATTCATTAATTGATAAACATCTATATTTATATATACTCGTATATATATCAATACATAATATCAAAATACTTATATATATATATATACAAAAATTTCCAAATTTCCAATTTTGTAAATTTTTGTTATAATTGAATTGAATGACACAAAAATTTTCAACAATTTTCAACTTCAAAAACCAAAGGATATTTTCTAAAACATTAATTCCCATAAATTATCCTTTGCAATAATAAAAAGTGCTAATAAATTTGAGATCCTTTTTTTTCATATTTTCTTCTCTTTCTATTTTTATTCGTAAAAAAAAAAAAAAAATTTTGCAATTTAGCAATCAAAAATAGAAGAGAAATAAAAGAAGATAAAAAGCAACAAAACGAAAAAAGGACAAAAAAAAAATCTGAACTTTTTCAAAGGATTTTTCAATTTATCATATTAGCTTTTACTTACAATTTGCAATCTTTATCTATACGTTACATATATATATATAAATCTTTTTATATTATAAAAATATAATAATAAAAACTACTTGAATTTTTTTTTTTATTTTTTGATTATTTTTTTCATTAGCGTAATTGACTTACCTATCACCAGGTCTTAAATGTGCTCCACATTTCGTACACATAAAGCATTTCAAATGAAATACATATAAATTGCTTTGACTACTTTTTTGGTTATCTAGATTCGTTGTTTGTTGATTTAATGGTGACATTGCTTTGGCCACCAATTCATTTGGAGGAATTGTTTGACCACAACCTGAACATGTGCCAGAACATCCAAACATACTGCAAAATAAAAATTAAAAGAAAATTAAAAATATAAAAAAGAAAAATATGATCTGAAAAGTATTTTTAAAAGTAAAAGAAAAAAAAAAGAGTATATTATGTATCTTAAGATATAATATATATATATTTGTTAGAAAATGTTTATTATATAAAAAAAAAATTAATGGATAAAAAAAGTGAAGTTAGTAAAGTTTTACAGTTATTGGTTTTAAATTTGCAATCAGATTATAAAGTAATGATATAAGTTTTGATTTCGAATCTTTATTAAATTTTTTTTTGGCCCATTTCTATTTTTATTTTACAATCAGTATGTAAAATTTGTTCAATAACCTTAATTATTTTTTGGTGATGAACCCAAAGTTCTGGCAAAGCACTGGCATCTATACGGCATTCAACGAGTAAAACAGTGCATCTTTGCATGATATATTAAAAAACAAATTTTAAAGTCACATAATTGGACAAAAGTATGATTGAAAAGTGTTTTAGAAATAATGAGAACCTAAAATGAATTTAAATAACGACTTCAATTTATAGAATCCTAAAATATATGAACACTAATGGTAAAATGTTCCTTCTGTGGTTTCTGCTTTTAAATACTCGGTTAATTGGTAATTAAATGAATTACAAAATATCTCACAATAATTTTAAAGAATGTATAAAATAAAATGAAACAATATTGTAATTTTTTAAACATTACTTACACTCATCTATTTTTATCGTAAAATCTTTAAGAACACTTAATTTTTTAACTAATTCATTTTTTTTTTTATTATTATTTGGTAGCTCTAATTTAATTTAATTAATTTTATTTTGTTATTATAAATCAATAAAATTATTTTCCATCATTTAATCTCTTTATACTCCTTGCATATATTCTTTAATAGCAATATACAAACCTTCATACTATGTATATTCTATACCTACACTGTTTTATATATATAACGCTGTTTTTTAAAGGAAAAGAAAACTCCATTAACCTAATCGATTACATGATTTTGCTTAAAAACTTAAAAACAGTAAAAAAAAAAATAGCAAGGAAAGCCCCAGAACAGACAAGAGTTAAAGAACACAACAACAAAACAAAAATAGAGAAATCTGTAAAATTAATTTTGTTTAATCTTTCCATCCATTTTTAAAATGAAAAAAAAAAAAAAATATAAAAATAAAAAATAAAACCAAAACAAAATTATTGAAGATAAAGATTGAGAAGAGTAGAATTTTTTTTTTCTTTCCCTTTCTTTTTTTCAAAATTCACTGCACCCTTGAACAAAAATTAAACTCAAATAACATTCGACTCATTTTGACGACACACTACAGTCTATAGATAGATAGATAAGATTGTTGAATCTCACCATTTGATAGTGTGGTAGAAAAGTAAAAAAATATAAAAAAAAAACCGTTTTCTTATTTTGGTAAGAGGTTATCCTTTAAAATTTGTTTTTAATTTTTTAGAAAACAGGACTAAATAAAAACATAAAAAAATTAAAAGGATGAAGAAGAGTAAAAAGAAAATACCAAAATATTCGTAATTCCCATTTAAATATAGTGAAAATATAATGAAATAACAAAACAGAAAAGAAACTGAAATTTTTTACCACAAAAGTGGAAACAACAACCGAAAAAAATTAAGTATTTTTTGTAATAATTTTTTAAATACTATTCTCTTCCTTAATTCTGTTGTTTTTTTGTTGGCATTACCCTTCCAGTTTTCGTTTACCATTACAATTAATTTGACTAGTATTTTAACGATTAGTATTTATTAAGTTTTCCTTAAAAATCAACTGAAGTTTTTACAGTTTTTGAAAATTTTGCAAAAATAGCTCTTAAAAGGATTTTAGGAACTTAATTGTCGAAAAAGTCGAAAGCTTTATTATATCAGCTTTGCGGAACCCTCATTGCCATTCCACAAAAATATACAGATTAATACAGACTGAAAAGCTAACCCAAGCCGAATCCAAAATAGTTATTGAATTAGGTATATAAAACTGTACCTAAAACCATCTTTCGGTGCGTTTATGTTGTAGCTGCAAGAAGTGATAAGAGCGTCGATAAGAGCACAGCATAGAAAATTTATATTATTTATCGATAATCAAAGCGATGCTCCAAATTTTATATTTAAATCATGCATATATTTTTCTACGCTATTCTCTTGTCGACGCTCTTATTAGTTATCGCAGCTCCAACATAAACGTACCCCAAGATTTGAAAATGTAAATATAAAATATATTTTCTAATACTAATAGAACTTAAACTGAAAATTTTTTAATTAATTTATTTATAAAAGTATTTGCTAATTTCAATAGCTCTTAAAAAAATTATTTTATCTACTTAAAAAATAAATATAAAAATAATAAAAAATTTTCTTAAGAGGTTTTCTTCCTAATTCAATAATTGAAAAACTTATATTATTTTTATATTTTTAATTTTTATCTTATAATTGACACCATCGAATTCAAAATTCATTTCTATTATTCACTTTCTAACTCGTTTCCACAGATACACAGATATACCTTAAACATATATATATATCTACATTTTTATATGCTCTAGAATGTAGAGTGTTCTGAAATTAAGTAAATACATCCTTTAGAATTTAACTCAATATTAATACAAAGAGACAAGAATGTAAAAACACACCAAGTAAGACAAAAGGGCAAAGAATGCAGAATGGGAAAAAATTTGTTTTAATTGGTAAAGTGGGTGTATGAATTGAAATTAAAGTAAAAAAAAAAATATACATATATATATATATATATGTATATATATATATATAATAAGTTATAATATGTAAGAATAGAAAATGAAATTTATAATTCCGTAGAAGGAACAAAAAAATAAGCAAAAAAAAAAAATGTAAAAACAAAAGGATTCAATTTAATTATCTCATTTAATTATCATATAGCAGCACCCTTTTTATATTTATATATAAATACATATAAATTTCATTATAAGTTTGTAGGTATATATATATATATATATATATGAATAAGATATACATTTACTTATATATAGATATATATAATATTATATATACGCGATGAAATTAATTTGATAAATGGACATTCCATAGGAGCGCAGGGTATTAAATACCACATTATATTTGATAGTCTCTAATATATAATAGTGTAAAACATGTATATAAGTATAAATATATAAAAATATATATAAATATATACATTAAAATAAATTAAGGGTTTTTTATTTCTTTCTTAGAGCTTTATATATAAGTAAACAGATAAAAACTATATATATATGTTAAAAGATATATATATATATACATACATTTACGTTTTAATGATTTTTTTTTTGGATGGTGTTGAATTGTACGTTGTCTGGTTCAGGCATTTTTGGTCTGTTGGTAGAAAATGATATTCGTCCTTAATTACATAAATATTTGTAATTATTTAATTTTTTCCATTTTTTTTTCTTTATTTTACATAGTTTAAGATTCCTATTACT
The DNA here is from genome assembly GCA_963082915.1 of Dolichopus griseipennis. Lineage (NCBI taxonomy): Eukaryota > Metazoa > Arthropoda > Insecta > Diptera > Dolichopodidae > Dolichopus > Dolichopus griseipennis. The sequence continues at coordinate 107,916,427 of OY720444.1, read as the reverse complement.
ATCTCTTTCTTCATTTTATGTTTTAGAAAGTTGAATTAAGGAATATTTTGAATGGTTGTTCAAAATAGAGTTGTACAAGTTATGTATATATAGAACACATACACTCTGTTAATTTTAATTTTATGTTATTTAATAAAAGGGAAAAAAATAATAATAATAACAAACCCAAACCCAGCATCATGACATATACTCATATATCATTGCCCATGTTCCCTATTTTTTTCTATCTGAATAGTCTCTTTTATTGTTTCTTTTCCCAAGGATTAAATACAAAGACATTCTATATAGGGCTAAGAAATATTATGTTTCAAAAGAGGATCTCTGATATGTCGAAAAATATAATTTAAAATAAAATTCTATAAAAAATATACATAAGCGTGTGAAGTGATTAAATTTTACAAAAAAAAAATTAAAATAATGATAGAACATTATTAAAATTTCAGTTATTTGGTTTTTTAATTAAGTTAAATAGTTATATATTTTATTTCTCAATTTATAAATATAATATTTCGCGTTTTTTTATTTATAGCTAGCATTTTGGAGGATTTTTTCTTTTTTTTTTAGTTTGTTTCCAAAATGTTAAAGGAAAAATTAAAGATTTTTCATTCATTTATAAATTGATATTTTATACATCGGATTAAATTTTGAAATTGTTAACCCATTTATGCAAGTAGAAGCTTAATTTCTTACTTCGGATTATTATTAAGTAATAATAAAATAAAAAATTCAGTTTTTATTTAAAAGTTATAATTAAATATTTATGTTATTTAATTAATTTAAAATTAAATGTAAATTTAAATAAATTAAAAAAGAATATTTTAGTTAATTCCATGTACTTATTCAATATTATTATAAAAATTCCTGTTATAAAAAATTCGTGTTATTTGATTTTCGTTGGTTTTTAGGGGTTTGTTTTAATTATAATTAAATTATAATTAATTATCCAAAAAAAAAAAAAAGACAAAACATAAAGCAAAAAGGAAGTTTACAAGTAAATTATCGGATAATATTCAAAATTCATTAATAAACCACTAACACGCCCATTATCATGCTTAACAACAGTTATATATACATTTATCTCTCTAACTAATATACTTATTACCACCTGAATATATTTTATATTATATAATTATGATTATCATTTAATATGCAAATGATAAATGTGTTAAAAATGTAACAATATGGAAAAATTTATTCCTCCCATTTAATATTAAACTTCCTCTTGTTTTTTTTCTTTTTTTATTATAAAAATGGAAAGTAGGAAGTAGCCATTCCTTTCTTTTTGTTGAAAACAGTTTTTGAATTTTTTTTTATAAATCAGAGGAGAAAACCAATTCTCATATAAAAAACTCTTTTAAGTCTTATCCTAAACCGTTTTGAAGATATTAGGGGTCAAAAATTTTGCAAAAATTGAGTTTCGGATAACTGTAAATTTAAGTACCTTATGGCAACCTTTTATATGAAACTTATAAAAACAGCTATCATTCAGCGTATCAGATTGAAAATATATTTAAAGAATTTTTATTACAACAATTTAAATATTGGACTTTTCGGCACTCCGCAACCAGTGGGACTACAGAAAAAAGTGCTTCGATAAATTTAATACCTGCAGTTAAAATTTATTTTCTTAATTTTAAACCTTGTAAGCATTTTGTAAACAGACAGACAGAGTCAAACTATACAGGCAAATTTTTTAAATTGTTTGTTAAATTACGGTATGCAGATACTTTACAGAAATAACATTAGGAATTGAAATACACCGTACTAATTTACCTACAAAAACCATATTCAAATACGTTTCCAGCTTTTTACCCGATCCCCCAAAACTTTCCAGTTTATTACAAGAATTTTTTTCGCTCCTCTTCTTATTGTTACTGTCATTTTAATTTTTATTTATTTGTTCACCTTCTTTTTTTTTCTCTATTTTTCTTTCTCTTCTTGTTTTGTTGAATCTGAATGTAATATGCCGGAATAAAGTAGGAAGATGGAATGTCAGCTGGTCGGTTGAGTTTTATTGAATTATGAAATCTTGTTTGACCATAAAAACAAGAGTAAAATAAATAAAAAGAGAATAACCAAAATAAGGTAAGGTAAAATCACAAAAAAAAAAAAAAATGAAATACAAGAAAAACGTATTTCTGGCGACCGAACTTATAACTGACTAAATAAATGTAATAATCTCACAAATATAGAGATAATTTGGAAAGATTTAAAAGTACATAATATTCGTATGTATTACAATTAGGATAATAATTTAAATGAACTCATTATTATTCCAAGTGATTCTTAAACTTTTTAAGTTAAGTTCAAGTTTAAAATTGAAATAAAGGGCAAATAAATCTATAACACAATTCATTTCATTTTTTATTAAAATTTAACAAAAAACTAATTTGTAACAATCTGAATTAGCTATTGTTTAAATTTCTCCTCAGACGCAAACCACTTGTACCTTAGACAACAACATACAAAACAGTTTAGAAATTATATTCATTATCATTGTCACATTTATTTAAAAAATAAGTTTTTGATTATAATTTATCCAGAAAACGATTTTCATTTCAAAAATTGAAAAATTAAAATTAATTAATAATGAATAATTATATTAATAACACTCCGAGGAAGAAAATACCTTTAAAAATACATATGGCTAAATATAAAAAAACTTCTTTTCCTAGTCAAAATTATAACAAGGGAAATCATTTGATTTTATACATAGAATTTTGAGTAGCTTGACAACCCCTGTCTTTTTTTACATCTAATCAAAGTTAAAACTTATTTACACGCACAGTATACGCAAACACATATACGTATTGGAATACAATATTAAAATGAACAATGTCAAACATTTTATGGGAGATTTATCAAAAGATGGAGGGATGAACTATTTGTGGTAAGTTAATTAAATAAATGAACGTTAAAATAATGCAAGTTATAAACATATATATGTAAGTATATATATTATTTCAAAATGTCTTATGTTAGGACATATGTGTTATTAAATGAAAAAGAGAAATTAATAAATATGAATTAATCTGATATGATGGCTAATTAAATGTGCATCTGTAGATATTTCTATCTGTATATATATATATACTACTTAATTTATTATTCTTCTTTATTTTATATATAATATCTTACATTATGTACAATTTGAATAGATATGAAAAAAGTGATATTTTTATATTTGATTTAATTAGTTACTACAAATATATATGCGTAAATTTATTTACTTATGTTTCTGTATACCATAATAAATTGCTTATTTAATTTTAACATTTATTATTTTGATATTAATATATGTAATAAAGAGTGTAGATTAATGTGTTTTAATTTAGATGTTGTATTTAAACTAAGATAGTGATAGTACTTTGTTTTTCCTGATTAATTTATAAACTCAGCTAATTAATTTATTAATTCACTAATTAAATTGGAATATTTAAAATGGACGGCGACGAATTTTGTGTGATTTGGTTTCAAAACATTAACAAAAGAGAGGAAAAAAAATTAATTTAATGATACATTTTTATGATTTTGGTGTGTTTCACTTTTAATAATAAAAAAAAAAAAAAATTATCATAATTATATAATCTATCTATATATTTTGATATTATTTTAATTTATACCACTTATTAATATTGAGTGTTTACAGACACTGAAAAGCAAAATTTAAAAACTTTTTGTTCTGTTAAAAATTTTTGACATGAAAATCTTCTGTCAAGTTGAAATCTTTAGACAATTTATCTCCTTTTATTTTGAGCTATTTTATAAAATATTTCAGAGCCTCCAATTAATCACCAATGGTATCAATAAACCTACAATACTTACACGATTATGCACTTAGTTTCGTTTTTCTAAAATTGATAATTTCACAATATACGAATTTATTAATTAAATAAAAAAACAAAATACGAGTACTTGTTTAATTTTGCTCTTTAGTGTAATTTAAATATCTGACATAAAAAGGTAATAATGATAATTGTAACAACGGTAATAACAATGATTATAAATTTAATGATGTAAGAGGAGTGTATGCTATTAAATGATCATAAGTTAAATGTTTACTACTTTCTTATCCTTTTTATTATTTAACTCTTATTTTGTTAAATTTTTGCTTTCCTCTTTTTTATGTGATTTTATCGTTTGTCTATTTTTTTTTGATTACAAGTTACGACTTTAATATTAATAAGATAAAAAATAGTTTGTTTTTTTTTTATTATTTAATTTACTTCTTTAATAGTTTCGTTAAATATCAGTCAAATAATAAAAAAAACATTCATGAAGAATTATGCAATATAAAAACAACAAAAACACAAAACAAAAGAAAACAAAAAAAGGAGAGTAGGTATAATGACAAAATTTGAAGTAATGAAAAACTGAAAAATTAACCTTTGCACATAATGATGAAGAGGAAAATGATAATAACAAATGATTGTAATGATATTCAAACCAACATAATTTATATCAGAAAATAAAAATGATAAAAAAAAAAAAAACGTAAGTATGTAATTAAAATGCTAAAAAACATATGTACATATCAGTTATTATTATAACGTAGTTAAAAATTATAATGATACATGTTGAGTGTTTTTTTTTTTTGTTTTTTATTATTTTTAAAAAAGGTGGGTTTTTTTTTTAGTATTATAATTAAATATAAAATAAAAAGCGCTTTATTTTTTTTTTAAATTCTTTAACTCTTGGGGTTTTTTTTTTTTGTTTTAATTTTATCTAATTAAAAATTAAATTGTGATTAAATTAAGTGTTATGAACGGATATAAGATACTTTTATAGGTTTGTATATGTATGACAAGAGTTTATTGGCTTACATTTTTTTTCATTTTTTGTTTATTTTTGGGAATTTTAATTAGGAATTCAATTTTTTTTTAGGTGGTCGTAAATTATATTTAAAAAATATACAAAAATAAAAAAAAAAAATTTTTAATTATGACAGATTTGTTGACAGGTGTCTTTAATTTAATTATTACAATAATATCTTTTTATTATTTGCATGGTTATATATTAATTAATTATATAATGTTTGCATTTAACGAATTGAGAAAATTAAATAATTAAATTTTCTTAATTAGTTTTACAAATAACAAGAATTATAGGCATTATTTATGTGATATAAAAAAATTGTTAAATTTTAAAGGTTTAAATAATTTACATATTTCATTTTCAATATAGGTACAATTTAGAATTTTTAGAATATAAATGCAAAGGGAAACAAGAAAGAAAAAAGAACAGACGTTACTAAATGTTTCAATATTAATAGTATAATAATTATTCAAGAGTCTTTCATTAGAATCCGTTTTCTTGCTCTGTCCACTCGCTTTCCCTTGAACATGACTCATATTTCTCATATATTGACTTTTCAGTTTTATTAAATTGCATCTAATTAAATTCATTGAATTAAAAATTTAATCTTCTAATCTGACAGGTGTTTTCCTTTTTTCAAAATCAAAAAAAAATTAAAACTATCTTATATACGAATCCTAATTAGGTAGAAAATTAGGTAGAGTAAGTTCTGGTATATTGTGTTCAATTTGTTTTATTTGAAATATGTTTATAATTTTTTTTCATCAAACCAAATTTTGGGCTTTTTGTACAGTCGGTTGAAATTATCCGCATTTTTTAAATTTTTTTTTATTAACTATTTAAAAAATGCCAGAACAACAAATACCGTTAAATAATACGATTTAGAAACGATTTTAAAAAAGGTTCTGAAGCAATTCAAAAGGAAAATATGGGTTATTCAAGAACTTCGAAGTCCAAAGCCAGTTCAGAAAATGCCAAAATTATTTCGTTTATTAATTCAATTAAAGCGATCAAAAATGAGCTTTTGGCAGTTGAATGAACCTTTTTTATTATATATGAATCCCAATTGAACCCAATCTGCCGAAAAGTTATTTTTGCATGTGGCTGCAAATAATAATTTGGTTTGGGGTTTATTAATTTAATCTTTACCTTATATAATATTGTATGAAGAAAATTAAGTTTTTTTTTTTTTTATTTTGTTTTAGTATAATTAAATTTCAAATAAAACATCTAATGAACATTTTTTTTTATTGAAATAACTTTTTTTTTTGATGTTGTATTTTGCAAAAAAATTTTAGATAATAAGAACTATACTGGTCAATTATACCCGAAGTACAGTTACTCTTCGCATTACATTAATCTGATTTTGTTAATTTTTTATTTATTATAATGGAGCTAAAATAAATTTTTTTTGTATTAAATTTGGGACTTTAATTTACATCCTTCCATTGGACTTCTCGAAAACCATGAGTAAGATAATTAAGAGAAATATGACCAAAAACAAAATATGTGATCCACAATACCCGAACTTATTTTACTATATATTATTATACAATTATAATTATTTGTTTTTAATCAAAATACTTGCAAATAAATTTACAAACATTTCAATGACACAAAAACAAGAAATTATCACTTTTAAAGATATATTTTGACGCAAAATCTGTATTAAATTTTAAGTACATGTCATTTTTTAAGCCGTATTTAACGAAATTAATTTTGAACTAAATGATAATCTAAGCTAAACAACATTTCTACCTTCTTCCAAAAAAAAAAACATTTCCTTTGAATTTACAGAATTACTCTCAATTTATAGGTATATGTTCCTATATCTATAGAAATATTTGTCTATATATATTTTTACATGTATGTAAAAAATATTCATGATTTAAATTTTTGTTACCCTACACAATACCATTTCATTAATCATTTTTCATCACTTGACTATTCATTCATCCTTTTCATATTATTGTATTGAATTACGACTTAATTATGTACAATCTAGCTCAGCATATTATGTATAAAAAAAAAACAAACAAAATACTAAAAATAAATAAATAAAAAAATACATGAAGAAAAAAAATGCTTAATACATTGTTTTTTTTAAACAATAATTGAAATTAACCCTAATGAACATGAACTCAGAACAGAAAACAATCAGATAATTCACACACTTTTTAAAAAGGAAACAGGTATCGATAACCTACATCTTTCGAACCACATTTTTTAATATTCTTCTTTCGTTTACTTCAAATGAAGAAAAAAATGGTAACGCCAACTTTGTAAGTAAAAAAACAGAGAGCGTAACTAACAAAGCATAAACGTAGCAATGAACATCTAAATAAAGGTATTGCGATTAGATATACATTATTTAGAATTTTGAACCTTCCAAGGAAAAGGTTAACAATTCTAATTTCAATTTAGATGTTGCGTCATCCAGCCGTGTATGAAGTACATATGTATGTATTTTATATTTGATCTTAAATAAACAAAATTTGGCTTTTGCATTTTAAATCCAAATAAAATTTTCCGACTCTTAATTCATTTATGTACATATCAGTGTTTTCGTTTAATTTATAAAAATCTATATATATATATATATATAATTTTTTGTTGTATACAATAATCAATAAAAAAAAATCTTTAAAACATGACTAAAGGATCATTAATTTACACATTATAAAATTATATATACAAACATTTATACATAATACGTATACATACTGTGTAAACAATTTGATTTTAATTTTCTATACAAATTCATGTTCATATTTTATTGTTAATTTTTTGTTTAAAGAGCGGACATAGTACTAAAACACTATATAAGATTAGGAATCAGAGACGAATAAAAATTTATTATTTGACATTTAAAGTTTCCATATACGAAACCAAACTCTTAAAAAGCACAAGAAAAAAAAAATAAAAGCAAAAAAAAAAAATAAATAATAATTTTCCTTAATTAACATTAATGATATAATGTTAATGACTTCTATTCATTCTGTTGAATATAGTTTTTTTTTTTTTTTTTTATTTTGATATTCTGTTTTTGTGATTATTCTTCCAGTTGCTGTAAATTGAATTTTTCACGCTTTATACCTTAATTTTGTTGTTATTTTCTATTAAAAGCAAAAAAACAACAAAAAACAACAACTACTACAATACCACAAAATAACTTGAATAGTAGTAATAATCTTAAATAACTAGTTTTTCATTATTGTATACCATAGTAAATAAGTTTGTATAAGCTATATTTATATTTGAGTACAGTTATATCTATATATTCTAGAGTTATCTTGTATTCTTTCTTCAACAAAAATCGTTCTCTTTCTCATCAAATTTTTTTCTCTTTCACTTTTACTTGATTTTAATTTTTTTCCTAATATATATATATAGGCAACTAACACATATACAATTTATAAAATACAATACCTAACTAAATGAATATTACTTGCAACAAAATATTCACAATAATAGGATACAATTATGTATGATAGAAGTCACAGCATATAAAAAAAGAAGAGAAAACCGAAATCTAAATTTAATGATAATGATGTTGCTGATGATTTTATGACAGAAATCTTAATTTGTTCTCATTAATGCCGTCTTTTATCAAAATGAAGTAAAAATCAACGAAAATTATAATTTTTTTCTTTTTTTGGTGAAATATGACTGACTGGAAGAAAACGTACGAGTTCTGAAAGAGGGCGCAAACGAGAAGGCAAATGATAATTATATCATGGTTACCCTATTTCTAATTTTGATTTTATTATAATGCTGTAGGTATCTTTATCTTTCATTTCTTTTTTTTATATTTAGAATCATAATTTTATGATGCAAAGAGTTGAAGATATGGTCAACACTTAATGTAACATAATAGTGTATATGTGCAATAATCATAAAACATCATTACAGATTTAGACACATTTTTCGTATACACATTAACTGAAGTGAACAAATTGTGTTGCAAGATAAACATCCTCATTAGATAACTCATAAAAGTGGAGGAGTTATTTCGTTTCTTGTCAAAAAATTCTAATTGTACCTAATATCAAAAATTTATCATCTTTATCACCACTTCAACAATTTTTTGGATTATTTTTGTACTTAATCAATACTTTAACAATAATAATTTTATGGTCTCGTATACTGGGCACAGATAAAGATAGTGTACTGTGAAGAAATTGATTTAAAAAAGTAATAAAATAAAAATTAGTATTAAAATTTAACGTTAATACAATTATTAAAAAAAGAATAGAAATATTAAAATATATAAATGTTACCATAACAACCAATTGGCGAAATTACTAAAATATACAATTATCGTTTTAAAAAAATTTAACAATTACAAATAATCAAGTAAAGTAAATTAAATTATTAATATATGCCTGTATGTATTAAAATTTGTAAATAAAAGTACAATTTATCTTATCTTAATTTTCATAAATTTTAAGTTTTACTATAAAAGTTGTTGCGTATCTAAGAATAGAACTAATTTGTTGAATTTTAATAAATTATTTTAATATATTATATGCAACAACCATAAATTACGCCTTTAAATATGCAATTTGAAATATTTTAACAGTATATACTAGACAAACAAACAGATCCATACAAAAATAATCATTAATTAAATTATAAAAAGAGGCAACTATAAAATTTTCAAATTATCTTTTTAATCCTATAAAAAAAAATAATATTAAAGTTTAATTGACACATATATGCATATAAAATCCAATAGTACATTATCGTAAATAAATAAAAATTAAAGCCGCAACAGTTTTCAGAACAATAATGGTAAGATTATTTAAAAAAAAAAAAATTACATAAAAAACAACAACTACAACAGAAACATAAACAATGACAAAATAACCACAAAAGAACAGCAACAAATAACAATGATAAAAAAAAAATAATGAGAACAAATACAATAATAACAAAAATGATTGGAGAAGTAACGAGACGACTAATAATCTAAAATGTCAACAACCGGGGAAACTTATAACAGAGGGCTAATTAGTAACGAGTTTTGAATTTCTTTCATTTTAATAATGTAAGAGGTTTGCTTTTTATATTATATTATGTTGCTTTATTCGTTTTTTTTAAATTTATTATATTAAATCCATTTAGTTTTTCTTCTCTCTTCCTTTGCTCGTTAATTTTGGTTCGGATTTTAGTATAACGATATAATGTTTAGAACTTAGAAGTTTCTGTAAGTTTTAGTCTTGCATTTTGTTCTTTTAGAAGAAAGAATGTAAGAAGTATAATAAAATATTATCTTTAGTTCATGATAAAATATACTAATATATTTCAATTGATTGTCAGTTCTTTTATTGATTGTCAAATAAAAATTCAACAACTAATTGATTTTATAATTTTGAACAACTGCGACAATTGACAATAAAGCTAATAATGGAATTTACAAATTCTAATTCAAATCAAAATATGAATTCATTATTCATTAATTTGTATTAAAATTCATTCGTAAAATTAAATTTGAACTAGACAATGATTTAAATCACAAAAATAAGTATAATACTAAATTAACTACTTGATTGGTTAATCATATATTTCGCTGGTGTTGTACACGTCTTATTTGATGTTTTTAAAGATTATTCAACAACCCTGCTGCAAAAACAATATATAATATGATAATCTCTATATTCAAAGTGTAAATTGTAAAAAGGAAGCACTATAAGTGCAAAAAATTCCATAGGAATTATGTTGAATATAATATATACCTATATAAAAAGTTTTTTTTTGAGGCAAAGTCTAATACAAAACCACAACTATTTAGTTTCTATATGCAAGAATTTTTGGTTTTAGTATGTTATTTTTTTTTTTAAATTTAAATTAGATATTTTGTGTAGACCGAGTCCATTCTTTAACAAACTTTTTTATGATGACAAATTCGCACAAGAACAAAACTTTTAGTTAAAAAATTTTAAATAAATTATGATGATTAACTTGCAAAATGCAAAACATTCCATTTATTACAAAAATTAATTACTATCTAGTTTTTAATAATTTAGCTTTTATTTACATTAAATTATGTATCCAGTTAGTAGCAGACAAATAATAAAGGAATTTATTTCCTGAAATATGTTTAAAAACTGATTATTATATTTAAAACCCATTTCATCTATTTTTTAGGTTTATCATCAATTTTTTTAGGTTTGCAACTTAAACTAAAACGAATGATAATTAAAAATCAAAGTGTATATAAACTATTTTTGTAATAAAACGAGGAAGAGTGTAGTAGAGTAGACTGTGTCCACTCTAGGATACACGTATGACCGTAATATAAACATTATATCATCCGGTTAGTTACTTTTGACAAAATTTCAAACATTCAACTTTATTATGTATAAAGTAATGCTTAAGTGAAATATGAAGTTGTATGGCAGATACTCGAACCCACTGCAGTGGGCAAACTAAATTTTGCACAAACTTTGGCAATTATACAATTTTTGGCAAAATTTCAGACACTCAACTTCATTTGGTGTAGAGTAATGTTCATATAAAATAAGAAGTTGTATGGCAAGTACTCGAACCCGTGGACCAAAATGACTGGATTTTAATAACGATGAAAAAAAACGAATTTTTTGAGTTTTCGGCGGACCGACTGCTAGTTGTCTACGTCACAAACGTAATTGCAAAATTAGTATTCGCTTTTCTATAGTCATATGGGTATAAATAGTTACCAATATAGCACACATAGTAAATAACTTCTTATGTGTAATAAATATACATATATATATAAAGAAGAATAATAGTAATCTCACTATCGTCATCTATGTCATATTTTGTTTTAAAATCCTATTTAAAATTCATCGCGTGAATTTACTGTTTTATAAAAGAAATAATCAGTATCTGTCAGATACTCGTGTTTAAAAGGTACAGAAAAGTATAAATTTGTATGTTACACCTTCGCTTAAAATAAAAATTAAATGTAGAACTTCTACTAAGTTATTGAAAATCGAATTAAAATATGACAAAACTAAAAAAAAAAAAAAACATAGAAACAAAGTTATTTTTAAAATAACTCAAAATATTTATTCAAAAGTGACATTTTCTTTTATAAAAATAAAAGGAAGTAAAATAAATGCAAAAATCAATGAACATATACTCACAATAATATAATTTAGTCGAAAAGTTTTCTATTTAAATCGTAATTCATGACTCAACTACAATTTAAATAGAAAATTAAAATACAAGTTTATTGTCTAAATAAAACACACATTATTTTTATATCAAATTAATAATTAAAAAAAAAAAAATTTAAAATGTTTTAACTTTAATATTATATTAGGCTAATTTTTCGTTTTCATGCAGATTTGGTTTTTTAGGCAATTTGTTAGTACACTGTTAACATTTTTTTTACATGCTCTCCAAGTGATTTAATAGAGTTTTAATAAATAAATGAAAAGTCCTATTTTTAAGTCAAAATTTTGAGCAGTTAAGATTCTGAATGTATAAGATTTGATTGTATAATCAAAATACTGGGAATTTTTCTGTAGAACTTTTATTTAAAATATTTTTTTTTATTTTTATAATGACACACTTTAAGACATGTAGAATTAATAGCAGTCGTTGTTTCAAATATATTTAGATAGGCATGTAATTATTGCAAAAAATAATCAAATAATCAAAATAAAACCTAAATACTAATAAAATACCTAATACTTGAAAAATAAATCTTTTTTAGTATTATTGATTAATAAAATTCTTGGTCTTTTCGAACGACCTATCTGTAATTGTGCAACATTTTTTTCCAAAAGTATAATTTAAGGGAGACACAACTATAAAAACAAAATAAACAAAAATTAACAATAACATAAAAAGAAGTGATTGTATATACAACAGATTTGGTGAGCCACTAATTGGCTGGAGATATGTAAAGATTATTATAGATTCAGTTACCTATTAAGCTAAAATAAAAACAAAACCACTATATAGATATAATATTAAGCATAAATACATTCAATAATAATATGATGAAATCATGGTTATATATATTATATATATATATATATTTTAAAATATTTATCTAAATATGCAACAACTCTTAATAAAAATTAACTAACTAACTTATGAAAATTATTATAAAAAATAAATAAAATCCTTACATTTAAACAATATATATACATATATATAAATATATTATAGGCACTTTGGACATATGTACATATTAATGAAAATTAAAATAAAATATACAATAAACGACACGAAAAAAAAGAAAAAAAAAAAAGAAATGATTGACGAGACGACGACGAAACATGAAACGAGGAAAAGAGTAATGATACATATTTTTTTTTTTTTTATCATGATTATTTTTATGTTCTTGTTGAGAAAGAAGTTGCCTTGCAGAAATGACACCTCATTATTTCAGTTTTTATTTTATTTTTTATAAGTTCTCATCTTTCCAAGAATCTTCTATAATAAATTTCTGTATGTTTGTGTGAATATGTTCATATACTGTATACAAGCAAAATTCTTGTTAATTTTTTTCATTTTTCCTTCTCTTTCATTCATTCTTACAGCTTCGTTTTATTCTCTTTATCTCTTTGCGAAGCGAAAACTCAGCTTTAAGGTATAAGGTTGAAGGATAGACCCCCCTTTCCAATTGTTTTGCCAGATTTACCTATATATGTCTATCATTTATTCACTCCTTGCATCTGACAATGTATAGTGTATCTTAAATATTGTTCACAGATTTTACTTCACATTTTTTACTTTATATGTATTAGCAATTTTTTGTTTATTTCTCTCTTTTGCACATTTTTTTTCTCTTTCTGTGATTGTGTGTTTGATTAATAAAAGAACGTTAACTTTTAGTTAAATTTTAATTGGATACAATTTTGAGATTTTATTTCCCTTTTCTTTTTTTTTTATTTGTATGTCTGTAGTATATAATGTAGTATGTCTATATAGATATACATTGATATTTAATATATATATATAGATAAAATGTACTTTGTCAACTCCAATAAATTTTTGAATATGGACAACAAAAGGAAGAAAAATGGAAGATCATTAAATCGCAGTTAAGGTTGACGAGGTTTTTTGAAAGTTTTTTTTTTATTCCTCTATTGCTGTTTCTTTCACTCTTGACTAACAGTTGATTTAAATGCATTGACTGTAATTTAAAAAAAAAAAAAAAAAACCAAACAACAAAACAGTGTCCGCGCTGTAAATTATGTTTATGATAACAAAAAAAAAGTGTCCTTAAGGAGGAATTTTTTTTGTTCTGTGATGTTTTTGTCTCTTTTTTACACACATAACGAAAAGTTAAAGAAATGAACATTTTTTTTTTTCTTAAAATCTATGTTTCATCATCATGTTGATCATTATCATTATTACCGAAGACAACAACAACTAAATTGTCATTAAAGAGTTTTAGGGATAAAGGAATTTCGAGTTTTTGTTGACCAATTATTTTTATAGTTGTTGTTGTTAATAACTGGTTTTTGTTCTTTTAAAGGAATTCTATGAATACAATTATGGGGAATTGAGGTCAAGAATAGTGAATTAATAAATAAAGTATAATAGTTATTGAATTATATGTGAATTATTTTAATAATGATTATTAATATTTAATTAGTTTACTTTATTAATCAATATAACTAAAGGATTTGCGGACATTAAAAAAGAATTGGCATTTTATGGTTTAACAAATTAAAACTGTAAACACCGAAAATTAATAATTTTTTACTTAAAAATGCTGGTTGAGATTTAAAATATATATTTTATCTAATAAAATACAATATGCACGATATCCGAAAGTTAAATTCTACGTCAATGTCTATTTAAAAAATATTACAATTTTTTTTTTTATAATATTTAACTATATAACTATACACTAACGTAAACTTATTAAAATTATTATATAATACAATACCTTTTTGACGTAATTAAATTTAATTAACTTTAAGTTCATTAAAAAATCCTACTAAATATAAATACATATCTATATAAAATTATCTACTTATCTATGTACATTGTGTTTATATGTTCTTTCTCATGACTTTTTTTTTCAAATAATAATTTATAAATGTCAGGTTGCATTTTAATTATATCCAATGCAAGTGTACACGTAGTTGTGTAAAAATCCTTATGTATTTGTATATAACATGCTCGTTTCTTTCAAAAGCAATTTATAAAATTTTTCTTTTATTTTTGCATATTATTAGCATATTTATCAAACAGTGGTAGCTCAGCACCAGTTTGTACAAAAAAGAAGCAATCGGGGCTCAAAAATCAAAAAATAAAAATAAGGAAAAATATTAAAAGAAGTTCCTATTTTTTTTATTAAAAAATACAGCATTTTCTTCACATTTATTCTGTTTGGGAACCTACATACGTTTTTAGCTTTACACTTTTTGAATATTCTATTTCTTACTTTATTGTATTTTACAACGTTTCTACTGTTATTACTGGCGTGTATTACTAATTTGCAAAAAAAAAAAAAAACAAAATAAAAAAAAAAGTTCCAAACTATATGTACTAAAATTAGTTTGCAAAAATTAGTTTGATTCAAATTTGTTTTTCTTGTATAAAGTGTATAAATAATGTAGAAATTATAGTTTTAAGAACTGTAGATATTTGTAGTATGTGTTCAAGGTTTATATTTTATAGAGCTATGTTAATACTTTTATAATGGCTGTGGATAAAAAGACTTCCGCTGTATAATAAATATTGATTCATTTTATATATGACACCCGTTACCACGTTCATTATGAAAACGGGTGAAAATATATACAAGAATCTTTTCACAATCACAGGTATATTTTCATTAGAACTAACACCCAACGCTGCCTGTCTGATTCCAGAAGTATTGAACAAAAATAAATCCAAGGTAAATGGAACAAACTATACGTTCCTTCATGCATACACCAAATCTCAAATATATCCCATAATTTATAATAATAGTAAATAACACAAGGCCTAGTACATGTGAGTTCGTTGTAAAATCAATTTCATTAATGTTCAGAAAGGCTGGTTGGTCTAATAACTGAACAAATGCTATTAAAAAAATACTAATTTATTTATTAAGCGATTATTAGTTAAACAATAAATCAATTATAAACAATTGTTTGTGTTAGAAAATTCGTATCAAACTAATAAAAAACCTTTATTTAATTTATTCTTTAGAAAATTTTATTTCAATTCAACAAAAAATAAATTTCATGTGTTATTTTCTTCTCTTCCTAATTTATTTTATTTTAATTTTTTTCTATTATTTTTTTTTTTTCAACTTTTATATTTACAATAAACACCAATTTATTATATCTAACTAAGAATACATACATAATTATTTTTTTAGACATAAAAATAAACAAATATATAATCTGTATATGAAAATACAATATCCCTTAAATGAACAGCAAATTTTCATTGCCCTAGGGTTTATTTTTGTTCAATACTTCTGGAATCAGACAGGCAGCGTTGGGTGTTAGTTCATTTTGTTTATATGTCTGTTTAGTAACTTCACCCCAAGTATCTTTAAAAAAATATATTACGGAAACGGAAGTGGTATAGAGGTTACGTATGGTGTATATGCAATTTTCAACTTTTTATTCAGAAAATTAAATGAAAAAAAAAAACAACAAAAATTTTGAATGAAAGAAAAATTAGAAGTGTTCTAACTATTTCACAAGTCTATCAAGGAAAAGAAAAACAACAAAATGATTGTAAGCTAGTAAATATATATATATACATTTTACATATATATATACTTCTTTATAATGTAAATTGAATATAAATAATAAAAAAAGAGAAGAAATTGTAAAATAATAGAAAATATCAAAAATACAATAAATATAAATATAACAATGTACGTATAATAAATATACCTGCCTTTAATAAGTCGAGAGTAAAATTTTACCGTTATTAAAATTAAAAAAAGTCAACAATTTTCTGATACAAAATTATAGTGCTTCCTGCAAATCATTGCAAATAGAAATATGAACTGGGCAATTGAGTTTCAATCGAATATTATCAACATTAATAACTATAGAATTAAAACTAAGAATTTCTAGAGGCTTTCATGGGGTAGTAGAAATGTAGATTAAAAACTGAAGTTGTACGAACTTTTATCTTGATTTTAATTGAAAGAATTGTCAGAACCAATCAAAATAAATAACTAAAATCTATTTACAATACTTAAAAATGTTGTAAGTTGAGTTGAATAAATCTAAAAAATCTTGTCTTGCATTTTAAGTATAACCTGTAATAATTTCATATTGTGACGTTTGTCATAAGCTAAAAACAAAAAACATAACCTGAGTAGGCGATAAAAAGTTATACAGAAAGCAAGAAGCCACTAAATTTTGCTTAATTTATTTTGCTCAAGTAAAAATTAGACCAACCAGACTGAAAAACACAAATTTATTTACTAAGAGTTGTTTTAAATGGAAAAGTTAACTAGAATATTCAAAATATAATATAATTACAGAAGAAATTCATTATGTAAACCTTGCCAAAATTTTATTCATATAAAAATAATTATTCAATATATTTTCTAAACTACTTTGTAATTTTTTTTTATTACCGGTTATATTTTAGGTTAGAAAATCACCTTTTTTAACCTTACCATAAATCGCAGTATTATTCCTCGTCTGTATAAAAATCAAGTCTTAGAAAGAGGTATACTAGTATATTAAGGTTTTGTTTTGTATATACAAAACTTAAATGCTTTAAAAACAACAGTGAAATCATTCTAATTGGATTCGTTAATCAAAAAATAAACGTCCTCTACTTTAAACCTTATATATGTTATGTATATATATATATATATATATTTTATTACCAAGCTTTTTCTTTTGTTGTGCTTGTTCTTTTAATACAAAGTTGTTGTCATAATTTATAAATCAACTACCGTGCATGTCTTTAACTCTATTAGATAAATATAGGTATATACATACAACTTTATGTATATATAATTATCTATATAAATAAAAATAAAACAAGTTATTCCTATTTATATCAAATTATTGTATAGTTTTACATGTGTTTCTTTGCATGTAACTAAAGTGTCTTGATTTGTAAAAATTTTCGAGTTTATTTATTCTTATTGGTACTCGAACCAGCTTATCTCAACGCTTTTCGTTTGTCAAATTTTAAGTCACCTGAGCTATTAAAAAAATTATTTAAAATACTTTGTGGTGTCAAAAATTAGACATAGTGAGTCACCTCTTTCCGAATTTTTCTAACTGTAAATCTTTATATAAAACTAACCTTTTTTAATTAAGTTGCTAAAGTTTCCCAGTTAGGTTCAATTCTATTTTATAAAAATAAACTGAAATTTATGTTTTAATACAACTCTTAGTTTCGATATTAACTTAATCATATTCGAAATGATTTCTAATTATATTATTTGAAAAGCCCCATACAATTTATGAGCAATAAAAACAGACTCGGATAGTTCATATTATAAAACTAAGAACTTTAAAAACATGTATACAATTCTTTAAATTTAATTGAATTTTTTTAACCAATGTTTAATTTAAATTTATATATAAATGCAACACAACAATTTTTTGCTAATGGTTTATTAAAAAATTTTTTAGAAAAATTATTTAAAGGAAATGCATTCTTTACTTCAGTCCATATAGATTTTAAAATCAAATCGAAGAGGCATACAAGTGGAGGCTGCATTGGAAAAATAAACAAAAATTAAAAACATTACCAAACTTCCTACATGTAATAGGGATCTGGTTTACATATGACGGTGTTTTATATTAACATATAGGTATTGTTATTATAACTATATACTACTATTATTTAATTCTTATTAAAGACAATAACGATTAAAAAAGTTTTTTATTATTATTGTTATTTTTGTTTTTTAGGAATATGACAAGATTTATTACGGAAAGGACTTTAACTGTTTAAATGCGGTTAAAAAATAGTTAAAAAAAAAGTTTTTAAGTTTTATCGTTTTTTATGATATATAATGAAATCTATGCATATGATGTTATAATGTGTAGGTAATAAATAAAAGTGATTAAATATGTGCCACAAAATGTCATTTAAGTTTTTTTTTAAAAATGACATAATATTATTTAATAAAGGTTAATTTTAATTGGATATAAGAAAAAACAATTAAAAGAGTTTTTTTTTTTGAAAAATATGTGGTGAAAAAATTAAATCGTTAGTTAAAATACAAATATAAGTTTTTTAGTAAAAATTATATTGCAATTATTTGATATTTATATTAAGTACAAAAACTTAATATTTTATAGGAATATTTTGAGGATTCTATAAAAATTATTAATACATGTATTACAAAATATAAATAAAATCTACTAATTAATATTAAAACAAAAAGTAAAAATAATATTTTTTAATATTTTGGGTAACGTTTAAAGAGTGAATTGGGGAAGAAAACTACATTTTAATTTAAATTAAAAATGTTAGGGTAGTATATTTTTTTAAATATTGTTTTTTTTATTTTTACATTTAAAAAATAACTTAATTTATATTTAACTTTAATCAAAATAAGTCAAAGAAGTCCTTAGCACAATCACATTTTTGATAACTTGCAATCATGTAAAAGTTTTGTAAATTAAATGTTCGTGTGGACAGACAAATAGAAATAAAGTTTCTTGTTACCTATAGAATTTTTCACATGGTTTTGATTGTTACAAATATAATGAGGTTGCCAGATATTCATTTTGTCTTGACAGTATATTTTTTGATTTAATTAATAATTTAAAAATAAAATTTTACAAAACAACTGCATAATTTTTGAAAACAAATTGTTCAAATATCTTTTAAAGTTTATCATCTTATCTTACATAGATGTGCATATATATACATACATTCAAACATTTCCTCCTGATAACATTTTAAGTACTTATCTTCTTTAGTATTTAAAATTTTTAAAATTTAAAATATCACAAAATTTTAAAAAAAAATCTTCGAAAGAAAATATTTTTCAGTCTGGGAATCTTATACTACATAACATATCTATGTAATATACGTTCTATAATAACGGAACTATAGACTTATGTACATATATTTAAAAATTTGAAATTAAGATAAATTTATATAAAAATCAATAAATATATTAGATGATAATATTTCTTCCATCTGTGATCTTCTTCAAAATTGAATGCAATATTTATAAACTTATTTAAAATTTATTGCATGATAAATATATATTTATTTATGTATCGTATTTTATCTTACATAATATTTTTTATTTGTTTCAATTTTTTAATAATAATTTATAGGTAAAAGTATAGAAAATATAAAAATATTTTATTGGTGGGAAAGAAGAGTTAAAAAGTTTTAGGAATTAGAAAAAGTTACGCATATGAAATTAAATATTATATATTAGTTATGTTATAATATATTTAAAGGTTTAATTTTAAATATAAATATATATATAGACATAAATATATAAATATATTTATATATATATATATATATATATATATATATATATATAGAAATACGTACATAAGGAAAGCAATTTACATTGATTTATAGAAAGATTGTGGCTTACCATTAACTTTAAAATTTTTATATAAAACGAAAAGATACTTTAAATTCTGTATAAATCTTATTACCAACCTTTTTTAACTTAATTAATTGGTTTTAGAATTATTTAAGAAATTTTATAATATAAGTTTAAAAAAAACAAAATGTTAAATTTAAAAACAATTAAAAGAAGTTGAAGATATATATGTATTTTTATAACGAATGTAGTTATTTAAATTTAAAGTATTTAATTTTAAAAAAATAGACACTTAAAAATGGTAAAAGTTAGTACATAACGTATACAAAAGTTTTAGAGGTGTTAAAGTCTATTACAAGTTATAGTATGGAATATTGATGCTTTTCTAAAATAAAATAAATAATAAAAATTAAACAAATAGAATATTGAATTGATTGAATTAATATGAAGTTCATATCCATGAATATTAGTTTCAAACCTGTACAAAACACCAAAAGATAAGCGTGCAACGTGACTTAATCAATATCGTTATTTGTTTTCATCTTAAATTAACAATACATATGTTTAATCGTAAATGATATGAAATCCCATTAGTTTTTATATACAATAAGTTGGAAACTGACAACCAATCGTTGGAAACACAACGCTAATTCAAGCTAAAACCAATAAGTTAAATTATGTCATAAACTACAACTGCATATAATTAATATAAAAATCATCTTCAGATGAACATTATGATTTTTGTCATTGTATATTATGTATTGGTGAGTAAGCATAAAAGACATAATGAACATTAAAAACTGTTCAATTGACGTGATGAGATTTTAAATTAAAATCATCACTTTTAGAAAATTTTTTATTTTTTACTAAATATTCTTTAAATGAATGATTTATTTAAAAATACCAGAAAAAATTATTGAATTTTGGTTACTTTTGTAATTTACTTTTATTTTTTTTGTAACAATTTTAAGCAAATTTGGATTTATTTTTCTATTTTTTGGTATATAGAAATTAGAATTAATGTTCCTGTACTGTATGAACTTTTATATGAAGTTCAAATATATACAAATTACAAAGGTATATAGCATATTGAAGTTCTGACTTATTTTTTAGCACTATAGATATAAGTGCTACATAAGACAATTTTGGTTTTAACTTGTAAATTTTTCTAAGTAATTAATTTTCATACTGAGTTGGAGAAGAACTTTTTTAAAACGTGGTTAAACAAAATTTGACAAAACAAAAGAAAAATTAAAAAAAGGTATTAAATATTAGTCAAATGAAAAATTAAATATATTTAAGAGTATATAGAAGGTATATTAATAACGTAAATTTACTTTTCTAACTCCATTCAAAAAAATCATAGAAATGGTCGATTTTTATATTATATAAATTGTTTATTATATTTTGAAACTTTAATTAAGTTTCGTTGAAATTACCGACCATCGATTTCGATAAGTTGCAATAACGTTTTATTTCTAAAGATAAAAAAAAAGTTATAGCTTATTAAAATTAACGTATATTTACAAAAATCGGAATTTTTTTAATACACAATTATCTATAGATTTTTGGGTACACCAAAAACTCTGAAATTAGTATAGAACGTTTCCTGTAGTACTTTCAATGTTTTACTATTTCGCCGTATACTACATAAATTTAATCAAAAATCATAAAAAATGAAATCAATCCATTAAAATTCAAAATTTTAATTATTTATTCGAAATTAAAAACAAAACAAAAATTATTCATTTATAAATTATTCGAAATGAAATATTAATTATTTGTATTTCATAGTATCTGATGTAAATTTCCTACCTATATAAATTTTAATTCTTTTATTCTTATAACAGATACAAATTTTAATAAACCTCCTGGAATAAATTCATATGTTATTAAAAAATAAAAATAATATAAAAATTAAATAACCCTAAAGACTTTTAAATTGTATTAATAAAATGTTTTAATAATTACTTAATATCATATCAAAAGTGTATAATTGTACTGAATTAGTATCTATAGATGTAAATTATATATGAATGCATGTGCATATAAAATGAATTCAATGAAATTTATTGAAACAGCTGTCAAATCCAATAATCTTTAACATATTATTCTGTCTATATTTTCCCATAATTTTCTAAATATATATATATCAATATATATACGTATGCATATATAGACATATTTATTTCTGTATTTGATTAACTTCAATTATAATTTCACTATAGATACATTCGCAATTCAATGAAACTTTTTTTATTCTTAATGATATAAATGTTGATTATCGTATATTATATTCAATATACTATATATATATATATATATATATATATATATATATATATATATATATTATTATATATATTATTTTTTATACCTATAGTAAATATTATTATATAGTTAATCTGAATAATAATATTTATAAAATATACATATATAAAACCCCCTTATAAATATTATCTTATAAATACGTATACGTTCTATATGTATATTTAAATTTTAATGTATCGGTGTCTCCCCCTTTATTTTGAAAATTCGAACTCTAAAAATTGAACAAAAAATGCATGGGAGGAAATAAAGGTGGAAATGGATGAAACGGTTATGATATAATTGCTACTACATGTAAGATAAATTGGTTGTTATTTCTTAATTGCATGCAATATATATATATATATATATATATATATAGTATTAAATACGAGTTATTTTGCAATTTATGTCTCTTATATTGTTATGTCACCCCTCACCTAAATACTTTCAAGGCTTATATTTTGACTGACAAACATCATTATTTCGAGGATACCTTTAAGAATGGAATTCAATAGATATAAAAGAGGTTGGAAATGAGAAGGAAGAGAAAAATGTAAGTTAATAATGGACAAAATAAATTCATTAAAAAGTTTTTTACTCTAATTTTTGTTTTTATTCTTGTTTTTGTTTTTTTTTTTGTATTTTATTCCCAGTTTTATGTCAAAAGGGATCAAAAATTGTTTCAAATGAGAAACATATGGTTATTTTATTCTATTTTCCCATAAAAAATTATATTTTGTTGTGCTTTTCATTTTTGCTTATTACTTCCATTAAAAATATTAGAAAAAAATCACAAAAATGTAAATTAACCGCGATAAGGGATTCTCTGAGTTAAATAGATACTTTTTTTTTGCGAGAAATTATTAAATGAACGGATTTTGAATGGAAGGACTCGCATGTTTTTTTTTTGTTTAAAATTCAGATTCAAAAACTGAATTTTATTTGAAAAACAAGAAGAAATATTAAAGATAAAACTTTGCAAATGGGTAAACCATAATTATTTATTGAAAACAAATGAATATGACTAAATACATTTGTCACAGTTTACAGTAAAAAGTAATTTTGTAATAATCTGGAATTTTCCGATTAGTAATATAGAATTTAAGAGCGTAACGGTTAATCTATTGTACATTGCACAAATTATGAACATGTTCTGAACAGGATTTACTTTTACATTTATAAAATAAATTGGTATATGGGAAGTTATTAGTTGCATTAAGGGAAAACATTAAGTCCATCATATAAAGATAGAAATTATATATTAAATGTATTTATAACTTATTTAAAAACAATATACATATTGTACAATTGTATTACATATTGTATATATTGTATTTGTTAAATTGTGAATTTTACCATAAAGCTATTATTCTGCTGTGAATTCTGCCATATTTTTTTTCTATTCTGGACAATTTTTGATGGAAACCAAACCAACCCGAGTTTATTTAGAAAGATGAAACACTATGTAGTTTATAAACTCAATTTTTAATTAATAAGTAATAGAATTTTAGAACATATTCTAGATTCGCTAATTATAATGCACTTATGATAAGTTCTTTAAAGATAACATTCACTATTTGATGTTAACTATTTTAATTAAGTTCAGTACTTAAGTTAGCAGAAAAAAAAACTTTTAACTTTTCTAATTAAACATTTTTCATGTGGTTTTTTTTTTCTCAATCTTTATTTAATTTAATTTTTACCCTTTTTTTGAACTTTACCTAAAACCGGAACATAAAATTTTCTCTATTTATTATTAACGAAATTAATGTTTTAAAATTTGCAAAATGAAAAAACTGACTAAGTAAATAACATTTATATTAAAAGGAATATAATTCTAACCATGTGATGGTAAAAATTTAAGGGTCTTAAATAGCAAAATAAAAAAAAAAAAAAACTGGGAAGGGGCAACATAGTTAAAAGGTAGGACATTGATTGGAAGAAACGGTAAAACAAAAAGTTTTACAAAACTCTTTCTGTTTCGTCTTTGTGTTAACTTCAAATGAAAATATGAACATAGTTAATTTAGTGGTTTTACTTTATACTCCTTTTTGTACCCGTCTGTGTCAACTCTCTTTCAATTCACAATTTATCATATTATTTATACGGCAGCACAAATTAAAAACAAAAACTTTTTATGTTGAATCCTTCATTAATTTTAACATACATATATTGCACGTATGTGAGTTTGGTTGTATTTTTCTATTGTAAATATATGTACATACGAATTAGTAATATGAAACTTTTTTCTAATACACACAATGTAGCTAATTGGTTAGCATGTACAGTAAGTATGTATAAATACATAACATATTTATATATATATATATATATAATATTAAAGTACAAAAATATAATTAAGCTTTCAATTTCGTGAGCACGATAGAACTCTTTTTATTATAACCTTTAAAACTATTCATTTAGTTTCAAGTTTTTTTTTTCTTGTTTTTCACTATCAAATTCTATAACTCTAACAAAATTGGAGATTTTACATATGTACAACCCAACGTGTACATAGTGATTTACAGTTAAACTAAAATTAAATTAATCATCTAAACCAACTAACTAACTAAACAATAAAACAGTATTATGTTAGTATTAACTCTTATGGGCCTAGGATTTGTAAAAAAAAAAAAAATTCCTATATATTTAATTTGTATAAATGAAACACGATGGATTGGGATTATTCTTTTGGCTGTTCTTTTTATTTAACAAATTAAATAATTGTGCATTATCCTTAGACATGCACACATTTTCTTTTATATGGTTCATTTGTTTTAAATAAAAATTTAATTTTTTAAAATATTATTTTAAACCAACCTAGTGCTAAATTTAACTAATCGAACTTCTTATGAAGAATACTTAACAAAATTTGGTCTAATAAACATGCCGCATCCTATGTTTTAACATAAATAAATAAAATTAGAGATTATGATAAATTTTTTAATACCTACTTTAACTTCAAAGGGTTAATTTTATGCATATAGAATATACAAGTTATAGTTATAGGTACTATTTGTTATATTTATAATCAATATTCCAACGCAATTTGTATATAAAAACTTTCGTCAGTCTACATTTAATTCTCACTTTAATGTTTTAAAATAACCACCCATTGTTGTTTATAAAATGGCAAAAAATTGAAATCAAGGTAACAAGGTATTTTAGTAAATTCAACGTAAATTTTAATACAAAGGTAAAAAAAAGCTTTTAATTAATATATGAAAAGATTAAATTTGTTCCGAAAAGTGAACTTATTATGAAGTTACCATGTGATTAATCAGTTAATTTGATGTTTTTTTTATAGATTATTACATGAAACAGTAGGTATAAATTTCTAAGATATTATATATATTATTTTGTTAATATTTTATTGTATTTAATTCATACCCTGGTTTTTAATATTTAGATAACTGCTCGTCCGTATTCCTTAAGGATCTTGAATCAATTTGAAAACTTAACTATTTTGATAATTTTCAGATTCATTCCTTTAAATTAAAATCCTTTCCGGGAGGAAAGATAATTTTATTACCAATCCCATTGCAAAATTAGCAGTTTCCTACTAAAACCTAATACCTAACTAATACCTTTATGCTTTTTTATATAATTTTTAAAGGATAACAAATTAGGTATGTACTTATTTTACAAAATTAATAATCATAATCGTAATAAAGTAATACAAAAAAAAATAATGTAATGAAATTTGTGTATTTTCTATAAAAAACGAATTACATAGATTTATTCAAACATATTTACATAATGAATATTATTTGTTAAATTTGTTATTAGATTTATATATACATATTTATATGTAAAAACATACGTAAATAAATAAAAAAAAATCTAATTAAAATGAATTGCAAAGTAAACTGCCGAAAATTCGATAATCATTTTATTTTTTAATTTTAATTTAAAAAAAAAACAAATTATGAAATAGAATGACAGTTATAAAATAAAATTATTAAAATAAAAAACAATATTAAAGAGACGAAAATCGTATTGAATTATATATGGATCAAAAATAATAGACAAGAAATAAATCATTTTGCGTGATATGATAAAATTTAATTAAAAATAGAATTGAAGTTAAATAATATTAGTAAATAAATATATATATATATACATATGAATATGATTCGCATTTCTTATGATTTTCAGGCGGGAAATTAAATTATTGTTACATAATGTAAACTCAAAAAACAGGTAGGTATATAAATATGTTTTTCCCCAGATTTACTTATACAGAGCATACAAAATCATATTTACATTTATTTGATTTTTACATTAATATTGATTGAAGGACCTCGACAGTTTAGTAGGTAAGCATTTGGTGTGGATTCGACTCCCGTATCTATTATACAGGTCATGAAATATTTAATTGAAAAAACCTCCTCCTGTTGACCAAATATAATTTAAATATATAAATATATAATACAAACAAAATAAATAATATTACTTATACATTCATAGAAAGCATTGAAATTAAGACGCACAACATGTCGCAAAGTGTCTTAAGATGGCACATGCTATCCTCCATAATAAACAACAATATTGACTGTGAGAGCCAGAAGTTACCATATATTAATAAAAATTTAAATCCAAACGGAAAAATTAATATTTCGGAAAAATTTACACAATTTCAAATAAATTCAATAAAGCCAAATATTTGAAGTTATCCCTAACTTTTTAAAAGCTGATTTTTTTTAACTTAAATTGTTTTTTTAGCAATACAAAAATTCGTCTTCAAAATAACAATCCTAACAACTTGTCAATAAATTTCCGTACACCCTGTTAAAGAAAAAAAAAAAACTAATTTCTCCAAAAAAATCATAACAAAATAATAAATTATAAAAAAAAATTACAATAAGAACACCACCACCATCAAAAAACACAAAAAAAAAGGATATTCTAATTTAATTGAATCAACATTAAATCAAACAAATATATAAATGTATATTTTTATTATTCACATATATTTATATTGTTATATATGAAAACACATTTAATACTATTTATATGTGAAAACAAATTGAAAGGGAGGGAAAGAGTGAAACAAGAATAATAAAAAAGAAAAAAAATTAATAAAAAAAGAAAATTGAAAATTATTTTCATGTCAATCTTCAATTTTGGGTTTGTTTTGGATTTTGTATTCATTTATACATCAAGATAATGTGTTCTAGTGTTATTACTGGTACTGCTTCTGTTGCTGGTGGTACTGTTGCTATTCCTGCCAATGATGAAGGTAATGGTTTTGGTGTTATACTTTTTTTTTTTTATCAATTTTCGGGATTTTATTTTGTGGAAAACGTATGAAAAATATTATTTGAATTGTTGACATAGAAACAAGTCAATATATCAATTTATCGATGAATAATCTTATTAAGTTATAAGTATGACATAGGATGTGGATGTGTACGGTGTTTGTGATTCATTTGTTGTTATGTTAAAATTGTTTCTTTATTATTTGGTTACTTTTATATATTAAAATACATAAAATATGTACATTATATAAATTTATTAAGATTAAGAGAGAAAAATAATGTTTTTTAGGCAAGTAGCAACACCGTAAGATTTTAATTTTTTATTTTATATATTTTTATTGGAGAAAAGTTACAACAAATAAAATTAAAATTTACAAGACATTAATTAGTTATGTTAAAATGATGAAATTCAAGAAATAAATTAATAAATTTTCTATATTAAAAAGGGGCAGACAAAAAATCAACTGAACTTCAATATTATGTTACGAGCTTGAACGAAGATGATAACTTAAAATCATGTAGATTATGATGTATATTTATTGTAAAAATTAACAAGTTTAATAGACCCTTAAATTATTAATCTCTTAACTGTCCAAATTTCTTTAAACCTCTTTATATTCAAAGATATACAATATATTATACTTATAAATATATGCTAGTCATATGTTATACTAGTCATATTAAAAAATAAGATATTATATGCAATAAGACTGTTTCGAAATATATATAAAGTAGCTTTTCTTCAACTGTATTTAAGAAAATCATTTAAATTGATTATAATTTTCAAATAATATCATTTTTTTCTACATAAAAGAAACCATCATTTCCAATTTCCATCCCCTTATATAAAAATATTTTTCCTGATTTTTTTTTTATTTTTTTTTTTCAATTATCTAAATCGCAATTTTCAATATATGTATTAAATAAATGGTAAATATTAAAAGTATCCCTCCAAATACTAATACTATCAAAATTTGATTTCTTTCATTACATATGCATGAAATAAAATATTTTTATGTAATGTTAAATGTAAATCAGACTATATGATCAAAGTAAAGTTATATTTTATTGCTCTATTTATGCGAAAGCATTTATTCAATCAAAAAATGAAAAAAGAAATCTAAAGGTCATATAATATTATAAGGTTTTATGTCAAACTTATTTTTATTTCGTAAAAAAAAAGAAAACTGAAAGGGTAGATATACGTTATACAGAATAACAAAATACAGAATACTACCTAATAACATAAATATAAACACCAAAATATAAAATCACAAAGTTATTATAATCTATAAACAAACATGGATATTAAAACGTATATATGGTAACGTCTTCTGTATGAATGATGTTTATTATATTAGAGAATAATTTTGTAAATTAAAATATTTTAAACGGTTTTTAGAACTAAAATATCACATTGCTCAAACTACTTAAAAATACATTTTAATGAAAAAAAAAACTATATTAAAAGATTCAAAAAGTTTAAAAATTTTGCGATTGGAAGGACCTTCGATCTGCTATTGCTTATTTGATAATGAAGGTTTTTTTCAATAACGCCCTATAGTATGCAATCTGCAGATCGATATTTTATTTGAATTAAAATCTACGGTTACGGTTATAGTTTAGTTTTGTAAGAGTGTAATAAGAGTAATATGTTTGATACAAATACATTAAATGATATATTAATAAGTCTGGATCTAATTCCGAACAAAAATTTTTTCATATTTTAATTATTATTGAAATTTTAATTTGAAAAGGAACGAACGGACTTTTAATAGTTATAAACAATAAAGCTGAGAATATATTATATTTATTTTAATTTAGGTAATTTTTGCTGGAAAAAATAAAAAGGAAAACCAAAAAAACTGTAAAAGAAAATTTGAAATAAGAAAAGTTATAAATTTAAAAGCTTTCATATTATATTTTTAAAATCGATTGAATAAAAAAGTTTCAATCTCTAAATTAGTTTTCCAAATATACATATATGTACATTTCTTACATATATGAATATGTGTTGTATAATATCTTCTATACATGTGTATCTATATTCCCAATCTCTAGTATATATATATGAATAAACAAATGTGTTAAATCGTAAGAAATACAATTTCCCATCATAATAAAAACTATCAATACCTTGTATAAATATATATATATATATATATATATATGTATTTAATTTTTTATATAATATTAAAGAGCGTATATAATGATTTTCTCACCTTCAAAAATTGAAAAATAATTTTTTATGTTTAAATATAGAATATAAAAATATATAATGAAGATATATATATATTTTTTTTAAAGAAAATCATATACTGATATACATGTATATTATTACATGTTATTATGTATATCAGTGGGTTTATAAGACGTTAAATGTCCATCATATACGTATATACGAATACATATTTGGATAAATAGAAAGAGTAACTCAACTCTTCCGCATATATAAGGCACAAAAATGTAACAGCGTTGTTCCAAATAATGTAAATAAATGTTATAATATTTTTAATAAAACACTTCGGAAAAAAAATGCATTGTTCTCACATAAATTTTAATCAGCAAAAATTTATCTTTGATAACACGTTTAAAATGACCGTTTTGAAAATATTAAAAATTACAAAAGTTTTATTAACGAAAGAACAGTAAAAAAAATCTAAAAAAAAAAAATGTACCCTATATATTTAAGACTAAAATATTTTTTATACATAACAATTTAAATTAGAACGTACATTATGGTTACGGTAAAAGACTCCACCAAAAAGTAGGAACAAAACCAAAGTTTTTTTTTTCCTTTTAAATAATAAATTTAAATTTAATTGAAAATTTCAGTCCCCTTTACAGGGTAAATATAAGGTGCTATAGGCTTTCATTATATTAATATAACGTCAGGCATTATAATTTAATTAACGAACTGTCCTAGTTTTCTTCTGGAAAGTCCTCTTTCGTTTATGTAACCTCTATCTCCTTAAAATTTTTTATTAACTTCCTCAACCTTAACCGCAACCAATAGTTCATATGCAATTTAAAAGGTTTGAAAATTATTTTCATTAAGTTTATAATTTATGTTTAGATAATTCAAATTGATATGAAAACTAATAGTCATACGGGAATAAAAAACTTAACAAAACCTCTAAAAATACTGAAGAGTTAAATTTATAAAGAATCTTATATATAAACCATAAAAGTCCATACCAACTTTTAAGAAATTTTTTATAGGTCTTAAATATTTTTTATGATTCTTATAGATGTCAGTTCTTAATATATTTGAAACTATAAGAATAGAATAATAATAGATTTTTATTTAGATCTAGGGAGGTTAAAAAGATACATGACCCTTTTTTCAACAATAACTTCTTGAAATTTAGTTTATTATGAAATTTAATTACAATGTTAAGAGTAATGTTATATTATGAAATTCTGAATTAATTAAATTTTATAAAAAATATTAAATACATTTTAATTTAAATATTTTATTTGATAAATTCTAATTTAAATTAAATTTTTCCAAAAGAACAATACATTAACATTTATCTTATAACACAAGATATAAATGTATTTTTTCTTAAATAAAAATGTTAAACCAGTGTAAACAAATGTGAAGAGTTGGTATTTTAAAAATGAAATCAAAATTTGAACACAAAACTTGTTTTCAACTTTGCAAAACTGTCAAAATATTTTCTAAAAAAACAGTTCTTTATTGTTACCATAAAAATGTTTTTTTAACAATAGTGTTATTTGGAAGCTATTAATTTACTTTAATTTTACTTGAATTCTTAAAATTTTCAAAGTCAATAAGAACTTAAATTTCCAAATTTTATCAATAGCAAACTATAGATAGCAAATCTTTTAGAACTGATATTGTACAATATAATTTGTAACAAATTTATTAAAAGTTTAAAGGTGCGAACTTTAAACTTTTACCTCACCTAAAATTAAAAATGTTTTTTTTTTTTTTTTTTTTGCCGAAATTACAAAAATCATCATTATTATCATTATCATCATTTCATTTAAAAATCAAATCAGATTTCAATTGTATTTCTTATGAATAGAAAAAACGTAAAATAATTCCATATCGTATATGTTTCTGTGTATGTGTTACATAATGATGGGTTTCAAATCATTTTAAGTGTGATCAAATCAATTTTCAAGATTTTTAATTTTTTTTTTTTTTTATGTTATTATTGTTATTGTTGTTATCGTTTGTATCTTATGTTCAAGTCTCAGTTTTTACGAGGAATGAATTAAAAAAAAAAAAAATTCGATGAATTCATCTTGAAAGAGATTAAATATATAGAAGAAAAACATATTTTCGTAATAAGAAATATCTGTTGTTGTTGCATTAATAACAGTTGCTAAATAGTACATTGTATACGCGTGAAATACACACCTCATTTTATAAACGACTAACTTTGATTTCAATAAATTATAAACAAATAATTATAGTAAAACACTTGTTTCTGACTTATAACTTTTAGGTATCAATGGAGCACTAATACTCTTGGGACTTTAAGAACAAAAATTGAATATCCAAATTAATATATAAACTATTGCTTTATATATACTTTTATAATATATAATTAGTATATATACATATATAAAAGTCGATATGATAAAACTTTCCACCCTTGTATACCTAATTGAAAAATAGAAAAAACTTATGTTACAGACAAACTTTAAAAAAAAAATTTAAACAGTGTATTTTTCATTAAAAAGTAGTGTTAAACGCAACGAAGAGGAGAAAAAGAAAATATGGATGAAATTAATTTTGTTTTTTTTTTTTGTGTTAAAGCGTTAGAGTACCGTTTGAAGTATACCAACCAACCACCACCTAATTTTCAACAGTTAAGTAAAATAATTATTGAAGCGTATTTCTTTCAAAAAAAAAAAAAAAAATTTTTTTTAAAAAGTTGTTTTTTTTTATTTTTACTTATGTTTGGGGATTTTTGGGGTTTGGGCTTGAAACAACTTATAAGATTTATTGTTGTTGCTTTTTTTTCCATTTTATTTTTGGTTTTGATTTAATCCAAAAGAAGAAAAAATAAAAGGTAATTTTCCCATTAAAAAAATACAATTAATTACATATCTTATCGTCGTTATTACCGTTGTTGAAATTGGTTTTTTCTTTAATTTTTTTTCTTGTTTTTAATGTTTCTATACAGTCATATATAAATTTTTATATATATATTCATTTATGAAGGCAAAAGTTTTGATTGTCTTACCTTTACTATTTGTTTTCTTATACCTTATAATATTATATTAATCATAAGGAGTGTTTCTTAGAAAACAGATTAAAGATTAATTGTACGTGTGCTCAAATATCCGTATATAGATACATATACCTTATATTTGATAGTGGGTTGTATCTATTCTTTTATCTATAAATATATCTATAATCTATAGATAATTATAATACCTGTCATTGAATGATATTGTATAGAGGTCGGTCTTCTTGTCTTGATGAAGAGCGTCCATCAAATGAAAAATAAAAAAATCAAAAAATATTGAAAAAAGGTGGAGAGCTATAAGCTGATTCTTTTATGAACGTTTCATTATAAACCTTATGCATTATAGAGTTTATGTTTTGTTTCTCTTTCTATATACATGTATTCATAAGTTTGCTTTTCTCGTACATGATTAATTATGTACAAGATGGAGAAAGAAAGGTCTACTAAGGTCTAACAGAAAATAAATAATGAAAGAAAATGAGAAAAAAAATATCCAAGGCAAAGTGCAATTTAATTCTAATTAAAAAAAACAATTAATTTGTTTTTGGTTGTTTAATTGTTTTAGGGTCAAAAGACCCACGAACAAACTATTTAAAAAAAAAAAAAAACTTAATAAAAAGTGAAAAAAATAATTATTAATTATTTGAAGCAGAAATAAGAAAAAGTTTATGTTCTTTTTGCAAAAATTCTCTGTGAAAGAACAAACTAAATGATATACTGATCTATTGACAAGGTTGTGTCAAGAATTAAAAAACTTTTATTTTCAAATATTTTGATTTAGTATTCTTCTTCATATATTGATTAGTTGTGAGACATTTTAAACTCATTTGTTTAAGCTTAATGTTAAACTGACTTAGAATTGTAGTCGACTTTGAATCAGGATTACAAATATAATTTACTGTCCTTACATTATCTTATTCTTAAAAAAAAACTGATTAACGCTAAGCTATGGCTTCAATTTATAAAATTAATGAGAAGTACTAATTGGTACTTAATGTAAAAATTATATGTTTTTGTTAATTTTAACTAATTCTGGAATATTTTCACATATTCAGGGTAAAATATTTTAATTTTTAAATACAGAAAATTTAAATTGCCGCAATAGAAAAATTTCAACTTAGCGACAAAAAAAAAAAATCTCAATTTAAAAAGTCATATTTAATTTAAAATTCAAAATGATTTATTTTATAAATATATTTTTAAATTGATTTTACTTAAAATATATATTATTACAATTTGATTATATTTCTATAATATTATATATATACATATATAATAAATATGTATATATATATATATAATTTATGTATAATAAATATTTAATTTGCAGATATTGTATTGACTATAATTTATCAAAAGGGAACGTTTTATTTTTAAAAACGCAAAATTGATGTATAATTATACTTTTATTTTTTTTAATTTCATATTTATTGGGGTTTTTATTAATTTATTTAAATCTTTAATAATCTTTTAATGTCTGAAATTTATTTTATATTAATTTGTTTTTTTTTATAATTTTATTTTTTAATTAATTTTTTTTTTTGTGTTCACATTTAAATTAATTTCCATTTTCATAATTAAGTTTTTTTCTTTTTTTGGTTTATTTCGATTTTAATTTTTTTATTAATCAATTATTCCTTCATTTATTCTCATATGCGAAAAAAAAAAAATGGCGACAGACAATTAAAAAAATTAAAAAGGAATAATAACGATAATAATAATTAAAAAATAAGTTAATCCAACTTATTTAATCCCATATTCATTTACGGTTTTTTTTTTTAATTATTAATTGAATCCTTGTTTTATATATAGGATATACCTAACAAATATATATGTATATATGTTTTAATATAAAATATATTCAATTACATTATTATTATTAATATTATTAAAATTTAATTACCTTGAATAATCCTTTTTGCACAATATAAGTCCACGTCTAGTATAACAACTGGATCCCATATCAGCTAATGTTGCACCACACAAATTACATTTAAGGCACGAATTGTGCCAATATCTATCTAAGGCGTGCAATAAAAATCGATCTGATATTTTCTCTGTTTTTTATATATAAATTTGTATTAAAACAATTATTTAAAAAAAGAAAGAAAAGAGAAAAAATATAATTATAAAATTTATAAAATTTTGTTTTTGTTAAATAATTAAAAATTAAAATTTTGGTTTTGCAGTTTCTATTTAAGTTCTTTTTTCCCATCTGATTAATAAAATTTTGATTATAAAGTAAAATTCAAAATAAAAAGTTTTATTTTTTTTTGACATAAAAACTTTAAGAATTTAGCATAAGTTAGGTTTATAAGATTGATTTAAAATTATTTTAATACATTGTAGTATAGTGTAAGTAGGTGAACTAACATTAGTTAAAAAATTAAATACTGAGAATTTAATATAATTTCGTAATCTAGGTTTTAAACTCATTAGTCATATGTATTTATAAAATTTTAACATTTACAATATTATTTATTTTCAGAAGTTATACTGGATTTAACTAGTATTAAAATTTATTTAAATAGAAACTCAAAATAAATCAAAAAGGGGAATGAAGCAAAATCAAAAATATAATATAAATTTTTTTACCTCCACAACCTGCACAATGTTTAATTGGACTATTATTATTATTATTCAATTGATGATGTGGATGATGATGATTACTATGATGATTTTGATGGTGATATTCAGGTGATACATCATCGGGCATTTGTGTCATTTGTGGTGTATGCACACCAATATGCCCATTATGATAACCACCCGCTGATAATGGCGGATAGTTATTATTATCTGGACTAGGCGGATGTGTTGGTGATATATCCGAATACGGATGATAGGGTGTATTCATTGCTACGGTAGCCGCCAGTTTGACGTTTTTATAAGGCAAAAAATCTGATTCTAAATCTGGTTGCGAGTAATCTGTCATGCAAACTAATTTTCGTTTTAATGTTTTGGTTTTAATTTTGGGTTCTGAAATATTTGATTTTCGTTAAATTATTCTTTTTTTGTTTATTAATTAATCTTTTGTTTTAATTTTTTAAATTCATTTAAATTATTTTTTTTTAATTAATTTTTTTAAGTTTTTTTTTTAATTACTTTGCCTTTTAAATTTTTTATTTTTTATAAATTCCATTAATTTTCGGTTTATTCGAAAAATCGAATTAAACTGAACATAAAAGAAAAAATTTTCGCAATCATTTAAGTGCTTTTTTGTTGTTCACTCCATGGGGTCAAATTACTTTTATTTGATTTTTGTTTTCACTTTTATTTTATAGTTTTAAATTAATTATTAAAAAAAAACACTTCTTAAAGAAACGCAAAATTGCACTAATTTTCATTATTTTTTAATGTTATTTATTTTTTAACACTTAGTCTTTGATTTACTTTTCAATTTCATTTTGTTTATAGTGGACTGTGGTTATTGTTAACAAAAGTGGCTTACGTCTTCCTGTAAAAGAAAAATATGGATGAATATGTTAATAAATTTAATTTAAACCAATTCATTTAACAGTCAGGTCCCAACCCTTAAACAAAAACCGTTTTTGTGAAAAGAACGAATGAATTATATTTTTTAAAATAAAATATCTATATAATTGTTATGGTATTATAAAGTAAAGGAACCAATCGTTGGCAAATGTGAAATAAATGTTTAACCAAAAAAAGACCTTATAGAAGATAATTAAACGCGGCAAATAAATCAATGCGGCAAACTTCTGAACAGGGCATTAGATAAATAAATACTCTCATAAAATTCGAAAACTTGTTTTGTAATAGAGTTCCGCGAAGAAACAAGTTTCCTATTGTTTAAAATATAATCAAAAAAAACATAAGTGCATATTTATATATATGTTTAATAATGTTTATGTATATGGGTGATTTTTTTTTTTATTGCACATTTCATGTCCTGGAATCAATTTTTTTATAATTTTTTAAATAAGTAAAATACAGAAAAATTAATAATTAATATTAATTTTACAAACGATTCCCCATTGCCCCCATTTCATTTGAAAATTCTATGTTAAACAGTTTTTCTTAAAAATTAAAAAAGCCTACGGTACCTATAGCAAAATGCTATGTCCCCGAGCTTAATTTTTTGACTTTTGGATTAATTTTTTCTGTTAATACTGCCTTTGGTATAAATTGGGTAATCAAGACTCTAAATTATAGTTATTATAAGTTTAATTTTTTTATTTAAGAAGCGGTACAAATTTTGTTTAACCTTTTTTTTAGCAAAATAAATGATGTCCCTAGGTTTTGTCCATTGTGTTACCGAAGCATTACTTTTTAAATTAAAACGGTTTGTTTCTTAAATAAGTTGCGCGGCTCTTGTTATTTGTCAAAAACTATTTATTATTTTTATTCTGTTGTTGAAAAGTTTTCAAAAAAATAGCTATAATTAAAAAAAAATTAAATTTTCCAAAACGTATAAGTATGTATTTTTATTAATTGTCCACTATGTTACCAAGTTTATCTCGACTTAAATACAAATTAAAATATTTTATTATATAAAATATAAAGTAATAAAAAGAGCACTTTTAGAAACAACTAATTTTTATATTATGTGTTCAATAAATTATGATATTTTTAAATAATTCAGTAAAATTGTCCATTGCGTTACCTGTCCATTGTGTTACTATTAGCGCGGTAACGCAATGGACAAATTGGTAACGCAGTGGACTTATTGGTATAGTTCTAAAAAAAAAATGCTATAATATTATTAATTGTTAATAGAATATGCCCAAACCCAATAAAAAAAATCTTTCCCACCTGCTAAAAAGTAGAGGAGGTAGAGGGAAAGACGAAAACTTGATTTAAAGACGGCTATAAAAAAAAAGGCTATAAAAAGTGAAATATTATCACAAAAATAAAAATCTGATTGAAAAGCAAGCTCCTCGCCAATTTCTTAACATTTTCTTTATAATTTTCAATGCTAATGTATTTAATTAATTTTTTTTTTTTTGACTAGAGTCCCCTATGTTACTTTTTTGTCCACTGTGTTACTTTTGTCCCTGCTTACAAAGACTTTATTTTTATTTTCATTTAATTTTAAGATACTTTATTTAAGTTTTGTTTAATTAAAATGATATATAAATATTATTTGTATTTTAATGTGATATGAAATATTCTATACGTGCTTGCTGTAACAGCGAAATTCAATATTTTTTGAAATTTTTTTGATAAAAAGTAACACGACGGACATAAATTTTCAAATTTTTTTAACTTATATACTTTTTTTTATTAATTTTTAAATAGCAATTTTCTATTTATAATAAATAAAATACGAAAAGCTGATTACTGCTTTTCTTATTTGTTTTTTTTACATTTATATAACATTTTACATTTTAGTAACGCAATGGACAAATCTGCGGAGCTCAGTTTACTAATTTTGTTCTAAAATTCGTAATTTTGACAAAAGTGTACAGCTCTCTTCAGAATATTGTAGCGAAAACTATAAACTTTCTTAATAAAATACCATGGCTCATAAAAAAAGAAAAATAATTTAAAATTTTAAAATTTTGAAATGTGCACTAAAAAAAAAAATGACCCATATATATAAAATAATATAATAAATAAAAACAGTTTTTTTTTCCACAAATTGTTAAATATGACAAAGACTTAAGACTTAAATATGTTCTCATAAATTCCAAAATAAACGAAACTTTCTAATGAATTTCTGGATTTTCAACTTTAAGAATATTTCTCAATATTCCAAAAAAATAACGGAAGAGAGTAGAGTAAGCCATGCCTGCATCGAATACTAACATAATATAACATATGAGTCAGTTAACTCCTTTTCCCAAAATTTAAAATACACAACTTATTACACTCAATTATATATAAAAAAAAATATAAGTTGTACGGCAGCTTTACGAATCTCAAGCACAGACGTTGGTCATTAATCTTAACAACTTTTGAAAAAATTGCATATGCTCTGATTCAATAGATATTTGAATACAAAAGAAGTTGTTTGCAAGCCACTCAAGACGCCGAGAAAACTTGCCGCATTCCAAGAGCAAATTTGGCTTCATATGATTGGGTCTATATCTATCCCTCTTCCTTTATAGGAGCAAAAACATAATGGCAAATTTAATATACCCTTTGATCTAATTCATGCGATTATAATAAAAATATATAGAATTTCTTTAAACCGATTGATAGAAAAAACAATTTTCAAAAACCACAAATTTTATTTGCAGTCAGGCCAGCTTAAATTGACACTGACATCATATCACTACAAATGCAAATATAAATTTTTTTTTTTAAAATTTTAAAAATAATTGCATGAGAGTTAATGCTTCACACAACGAATTTTTAAATTCTCTTTGAAAAGTAATCAACACCTGCGCAATTTTTACCACCTATGTGAACGCGTCGAGAATATAGTTGAGACAACGTTTATTTTCTTAAATACAAAACGTATATAGGTATGTTTTTATTTTCATGTTCTAAGTGTTTGAAGTAATAATAAAAAAGATGATGATTGTAATAATGATAAAAATGATAATCTCAATGATAATCAAAATACTTAATGATGATAAACTTATGGCTGAAAATAAATAATAAGAAAAAAATTTTTAACTCTTTAACCACTGAACACATTAAATACACCACAAATAACAAAAGTTTCAACATTAATAGCACTCAAACTTTTATTAAAAATTTAAAAAAATTTTTCAACTTCGCAATATAAAAAACCAATTGGAAAAGAGATCATCATCATTATCAAATCAAATACACCATATTATTATGATTATCAATGATAGAGCTAGTCTTCTTTAAAGTTTTAAAGTAAAATTTTTTAATTTTGACTTGAAGTTGGAAAAAATAAACGTATCGTGATCGTGAGAAAAGAATATTTCATTTGATGTGCAACATTACTTTGAAACTTACTAAAATAGAAGAAATTTGGCAACCTTCTTTGATTCTAGTTATTGTAGTTAGTAAATTAACTATAAGAAAATTGAAATGTATGAAAAAGTCAAGAGGGTAACTGTCTTTTGCCTTTATTTCATTTTATTTGAACATATGTAGCTTCAAAACTAACTTAGGAATCGTTTTCGGCACAAAAATTAATAAATTCTTTCCTTGCATTTTTATCTCTTTCCGAAGTTTTTTTGTATTTCTTTTTTATTTGAAGACGACAAATTTTTTTTTCTTCAGAAATTATGAAGTGCAAGGAATTCAACTTGTGTGCAATTTGTCTTTTGAAATTACGCTATTATGGTTATTTTTGATTTTATTTTATTTTTTTTTTTTCATACTAAATTATACACAACGTTTTTTATTTCAATGTTTTTATGGTTATTACACACTTTATAAGAGTTCTCAATCTTTTTATATTTAGTTGCCATTTCCGATTATGATTTGATGAGTTTTTACTATAACTGAATTTAAAATAAATTTACTATCTCATTTGTTTTAAATGCAGTTGTTTTTTCTATACTTTTCATCAAGTGAAAATGTAAATGCATTCAAACTGTAGAATTTCGTTTGTGATGCTTGAACAATAGACTATTTAGATAAAAAAAAACTATGAATTAAACAAATTGACCTAACCTTGAACTTTTGCGAATTCTTAAACATTGTGAATCATTCACAATCCCGAAAATTTATGATAGGATAATGTTGAAATTAGCAAAATCGACAATAAATCTTTCTTGCAATGGGAAATAAAAGAACTCTACCGTCTTTTGTGAAGGTTTAATTAATTTTTGGAATCCTACTTGAAGAACAATTTTCTTTGTTTTTGCCCTTATTGTAAGCAAAAACAACGATCAGTTTTTTTTTAGATTTATTGCATGTTTCTTATACTCTACAGGTGGGATGGCACGTTATGTCTCCTTCAGTTTTATGATCATAAGATTTATTTAAAAATAATGAATATGGTTTTTTGTGTGTAAAATCGTGTATACCTTGGCCATTTTTCAGAAAAAACAAAAAAAATTCCAAAGGTAAAAAAAAAAATAAAGAAAAAATGACAATAAGCAAACATCTAACAGGTTTTTTTTCCTTTCTTGTCTTACTCTTTCTCTCCTGCATCCTGTACATTTGTATGATTTAGTTTTGTGTTTTAACTTTCGTGGTTCATATTTTTTTTTTTACAAATAAATACGAGTTTATTCATGTATGCAACACTCTTTGTTTTAAATTTACCTGTCTCTTCAATTTAGTTGTAAAATTTTATTTTTATTGATTCTAAAGGTTGTTGGGAATGTGCGTATTTTTTTTTTAAATTGTTTTCTATTTTCAAAGCCAAAAGATTTTATTTGAAATAAGTTGTTTAGTGTTTATAAATTATAGTCTGCAAATTATTGGAAATTTTGTTTTAACAATTTTATACCTACTTAGATTTGATAATTAAGATATTGTTTAATAATTCAGCAGAGGTTAAAAATTTCCAATACTCAAAACATGTGAAAGAAGACAACAAAAATTTAGCTTGTCCTAAAATTTTCTAGTTTTTACCGTTTGCTTCATATTAATATAAAATATTTATTTATCACATTATGGATTTTATAGTGAGAGCGTTTAAATTTTATGAATTTTTGTACTTCTTTCCGTATTAAATATTATTTTACTCGCATAGAAGTGTCCGATTACCTATGACCTCCCTTTTGAGAATATAAAAAAAATGTATTAATTTTTAAATTTTAATTAAACATTTTTAATAATGTTAATACCTCAACAGAAAATTTAAATATTTTCAAATTTAACTACACTAGAATCTTAAAAACATAACATTTTAAAATTTTGTTTTAAAACGCTAAAAACAGCAATTATTTAAATCACGTTTAATTTCATAATCATTTTTACCAACTATCATTTTCATTATCCAGCCCAAAAATCACGAATAAAATTCAAGTTTAACTTAAAGAGTTGCAACTCATTTTATTTTTATTTTTTTTGATTTTATTTAGTAACTCTCATTTATCTGTTTTAGACTTATACAAAATGTCGTGTTACTAGTTGAATTCTTTAATATAGTGATTGCTGTCTTTTATTGTTTCATTGCACAAACACCATAACAGTTTTTAAAATGTTAGTATTTTTTAAAATGATTGTTAACGTAATTTGATACAAGTTTATTGTTGGAAAGGGACAGAGAGCTGACATCAAAAATTAAAACATTAAAAAATGTATATTTTTTCATAATCTCTCACATCTACCCTAAAAAAGCAGGTCTCTTCTGTTACCTGTTTTACATTAAATCAAGTAAATATTCAAATTCTAATGTAATGATTTGATGACAATAGGTCTACGTATAACATTTTAGATATTTTCTTTTTTTTAATATGAACAACTTTATCTAAAAACTCAATAATAAACTTACCAAAAACAAATAACTCAACTGATTGAGTGTTTGTATAAATTGAGTTAAACCGAGCTTAAGAAAAAATCCAAAACGTTTTATCTGAAACGAAAAATTATAGAAAAAATTTTTAGTTGTACAATAAAATATGTGCAAATTAGTAATTTAAATTTTATAGCATATAAAGTTAGTTATTTAAAATAAATTTTTTAGATTCTACATAAACAAATATGTATATATAGTTTTTTAGTTATGATGCATATACATATTTTTATACTTGACAAATAGATGAATTTGGAATTGTAATATTAACAATAACTTATATACTGATCTGGCGGTTGGTTAATTAATTGATTTTTAATTAAAATTACAATCAAGCTTTAATTTGTGCAACATTGAAACAAATGAAAAAGAATAGTAGCAAAAATGTAATTTATTTAATTTATATTCGTCTGATATACCTACTACTATACTATAGAAAAAAATTAACTCTTTACTTAAAAATAAGTGACACAATAATAAAAGATATGACGTATAACATTCATCCTCTGTTTTTATTGTATATTATAGCAGCCTCTGTGGGTAAGTAGGGTGTGGGTAAGAGCATTTGCATTTGGTTCTTCAAATCCCCATGATGAAGAACCAAATGCAATTTAAAATATACAAATAAGAATATATAACAAAATAAATAATATTGCTTGTAAATTGATAGAAAGTATGGAAAGTCGGATGTACAACGGGCTCCAAGGTCTACGTTTTAGAATAGCAGATGCTATCCCCCGTAACAAACAGCAACATCGTATATTATGGTAAATGATAAATTTTTGCATACGATGAAGTGTGACTTTTATACGACAAACTTGTTACAAATTTCAAAAAGTAATAAAATTCATAAGCTCATTTTCGACAGATATCTCCAAAACAATTTTCCCAAATAATTTTTGTAGTAAAACTGAAGTCAATAAATAAAATGTAGTAAATGCATATAAATTTTTAAAAGATATAAACAGTAAGTAAATACAGGATTCAAGTAAAATAAATCATTTTTAATTACAATTTTTTAAAATTCTCTTTAAAATACTTTTAAAATAAGGTACGAAACTTTATATATTTTACCATATTCATTTTGTTATTTAATTTTAAATTTTTATTAATTAAATCAAAAAACAATTTTAATTAATTAAAATTCAAAATAAAAAAATATAAAATTTTTTATATATAAAAATACTTAATTAATTTTTATTTCTTTCAAATAAAACGATTATTTTTCATAATTAGACACCCTTCTCTTTACCCTTATTTTCTTATCCTACATTTTGTTCAATTAATGATTATTCGCGAGTAATATGTATGATGTATATATATATTTATACATTTTTATATGAATGTATATATGCAACACTGGTTTTGACTTAATTAAAAATTAAAAAAATCACCAATAATTTGTTAAAAATCTTTAGTAAATACATATATTTAGGTACGAATATAAAAGATATTTAATTATGCATTTTATATATGGGATATTTATGTTTTAAATATATATATGTGTATATATATATGTGTAATTGTCTTAATTAAAATCAAAAAATTTTTTTTTCAGATTTTATTTTCTGAAATTTTAATTAAAAAGTTGATATTTTTTTTTTTTAATTTATGTTTTTGTTAATTTTCAATAATGCTCTCTTCTGGTGCTACTGCAAAATGATTATAATGATAAAAATAATGATGTGGATTGAGATGGTTATAAATGATGATGCTGCTATTGCTTAATGCTTGCTGGTTGTGATACTACTGAATACTGTTGATAATAATTTTTCGTTATTTTGATTTTGTTTTTCGAAATTTTTTTTTGCAAAACTTTGTTAAGAGGAATTTGAATTGTTTATATTTAAAATATTAAAAAATGCTGCTATACAGCGCCCCTGGGTTTTTCAAATACCACACTATTCAACTTCTGTACTGTATTGTATATATATACTTATATAAATTTTACACAAATGTTATATTCAAACAAATAAGTACGTACCTATAAAATTACACCAAAATAAATGTCATTTCATGTACATATTTAATATTATTTGACTGTATTTTAAGATAATAATAATACAACTACGACAACAATAGCAACAAAATCAACAAATTTAACAAAAAATAATAATTATAATAATAATAACAACAACAATGTCAAACTGAGAGATTTATTAATTAATTAAAACGACAGGCTATAATATCACTCTTTTAATTAAGTTCATTATTTTTAATTGGATGCGGTTTTGTTCTTTCGCCGACTTTGAAAATTAATGTCCGTATATTTTT
Organism: Dolichopus griseipennis; assembly: GCA_963082915.1. NCBI lineage: Eukaryota > Metazoa > Arthropoda > Insecta > Diptera > Dolichopodidae > Dolichopus > Dolichopus griseipennis. The sequence continues at coordinate 107,871,715 of OY720444.1, read as the reverse complement.
TCTATATATATATATATATATAAATATATTTATAATATTATTCTTTGCAAATTAATAAATAAAATATAATGTTATATAATTATATACTAATAAAGTGTATATATGTTATTTTAGTATATAACGAAAATATTTAAATTATTTGATTTCATTTGTTTTTTATTACAAAATAGAAATGTATATGTAAATAAAATATATACATTATATATGTAAGTATGTGCAAAATTAAATTTTATTTTTATATAATATTTTACAATTTTAATAGAAATAAATATTTAAAAATTATAAATTTTACTAATAGGGATTGAACTAACTTCTACTTTTGAAATAACTATAGTTACTCTCACTAAATGTTTATTAATTATTATTTAGTAGATGCTTTAAGATTTTAGTAAACCATTCTATTTAAAGTACTTAATTACTTTATTAGTATTTTGGTAGATCGTTTTTGATCCTTTGTTAAAGACGTTTTTAGTTTATTTTTAAAAAAAATTGGCTTTTTAGATCTTAAACCAGAACTAAACAACCCAACTATACAAAAAATAATATTTATTTTAGCAAATCTTTGCTTATTCATTACTAAAAACAACACTATTAGAGTTTACAAAATCGTCAAGTTAAAATCTGTAACTAGTATTATAAGTTGACCAAAAAACTCCAAACTTAAACAAATTAGAGTAAAACTTCTTATTTCTAAATTTTTTAAAATGGATTTTTAGTTTTTATTCTTGACGTTTTTAATCATTCACTGCGGTAGCGTTTGGTCACATATATTTCAAAATAAATGAGACAGAAATATGATTTATTTGTTCTTTAGGAATGGTGATGGTTTCCATAAATGAATTACACCCAACATTCGTTTTTTCGTTTTAATATTTTTTTAAGCTTCGCGCAATAAATTTTTTCATTCTAAGATTTCTATGTCATATTAGCTGTCAATTGTCATATCTAATATAGCAGTCGTACATTGTATATATATGTACATATATGTAATAAAACAAAAGAAAATCGGTTAGTACTTAAATTTTGATTCACCCTATTGTTGCAGGATAATGGAAATGAAATTTCCTTGTATTATACATTATTAAGGGAATCATTTTAAATGAATCCCAAAAACATACAATATTTAGCATGACTAAAATGAAAAATTCTTTTTTTATTTTGTGCAATAGGCGTTCTTTAATACATTTAAAAGATAAAAGATGTCGTTTTTTTTTGTAATTTTTTGCAAAACGTCACCTTTGTTTCCTTTCAATTGGCAATAATGGGTGTTTTTGCGTTTTAAGAAAAAAAAATTGTTATCATTGACAAAGGGGTGTTTTTAAATAAAATATGAAACATAAAAAGTGATGAAGGGAAAGATAAATAATAGAAAATTAAATTAGCTAAAATAATAAAGGGGAAAAATTTATATTATTTTTTTTTTTTTTTATCTATTTTAAATTTATAAAATTAAAGTTGACATTTCACAAAGTTTATTGATTTTTTTTTTAAATATATTCGTTGGATTAATTGCAATACATCACTTTAAGTTAATTTTACATTTTGTGCAAAAATCATTTAAAATATGTGTAACCTAGGGAAAAAGTTAATTGATAATTATGGTGCTAACATTTTTAGGAACCAACGATTTTCTTTAGTTAGGGATTATTATTTTAATATCGCATACATTTAACATTATTTTGATTTATTGTAAATTTATAATTAAAATTAGATAGGGTGTAAGAATAATACATAAGAATTCCTCACTATAACTCATGTAAATATTAAATATTTTTTAATAATTATGAATGAAAGTTATATCGTCATGATCAATTCACCACAAATTAAATATCGATGAACTATTTCTAAAAAGTTATGATAATTATATTATGCGTTTAAGTGAGCAAAAAAAAAATATATAAAAGTTGTAATTAATTTAATTAATTAAATTAGAAATTAGTATAATAGTATATTCTTAATGTTAAAAATAAAAAAAAAAAAGTACTTTGCCCAATCAAAATCTGTATTAAACGTCAATTAATTAAAAATTCCTCGATTGTTAATTATCGATACGAGTAATTGTACCTACAATTCATAGTTATTTTATTAATAAAAATTATTAAAGCTTATAAGCAAACAACCTTAATAAATCGCTAAATAATAACTTTGATATAATCGGTTTAAATTTGTAGTAAATTTGCCTTACTGGCTCAAACTAAAATATTACAAAAAAATATTAAATTTCTATTTCGCTATGCTGTATTAAATGTATATATATATATATATATATATAAGTACACGTATACCTATAATAGTAGTATATATTTTTCCTATCAATAAATTCCAATAATTTTCTTTCAAGTTATTTTTTTTGATTATAAGAAAATTACTTGAATTTATCTAAAAACAAGATTTTCAAAATTAATTAAAATACAATTATAAATTGAAATTGAAGACTTGATATGCGACAATACCGTTACTCGTTTCGAAATAAAAAGAAAAAATAACAAAATTTATAAAATGAAAAACAAATTTAATTAAATTAAAATTGTTAATAAATTAAAATTTTCCCACAAAACTACCATTAAAAATAAAAAAAAAAACAAAAACAAACAGTAAATTCAAATTATTTTTATTTGAGTATCAATTTTATTTTAATTATATATATTTTTCCTCTTTTTTTATGTTTTTAATTTTCTATTTTTTTCTCTCTGTGTCATATTTTTTATTTTTTTTTCATTAATTGCAAGCCAGTCATCATTACCATTAAATATTGGATAGAAAATATACATATAAATCCACATGCTTACATACATTTATAAAAACGTATATATCCATTCTATAGCTATATAAGTACAATAATTGGTGTACATTGTGAATCTCAATTCCAATTAAGAAACAAGATACATGACAGATACAAATATACACATATAAAGATACATATATGCTAAATAGTCAACATTCATATATTATATATGAAAGTATGTTCAAAAATATGTATATATACATACATACAAATTTGTTTAAATATAAATTGTATATGTACATACCAATTAGATATTTTGCAAAAAAAAAAAATAAAACAAAAAAAAATGGAAATTCGTTAATATTATATTCAACTCATACGAACAAATGCTTTTTAATTACTTCCATCTCAAAATTGCCGCTAATTGGCACACATAAACTTCTTGAATTTCAATTAAAAATTTTTTTTATTTTTTTTTTTCTCTCCTATTTTTATTTTCGCTAATCTTATGCTATTGTACATAGTGTACTGCATCCAGCTTCATGTACTTGTGCTTAATAATAATAATACAAATACTTAGTGTATAAGTGTTTGTATATATGTTCTCGACTTTTGGTTACCCAATTTTTGTTTTTCATTTTGATTTTTTGTTATTATTTTGATTCAACTTCTCTCGTGTCTAACAATTCATTTTCATTTTGTTTTTATTTTTTTATTATTGTTATTTTTTATATATTTCATATTTTGAGACCACCACCTTCACCACCACCTACTTCTATATTATTTTTTTTTTTTTTGCATTTTGTTTTTGTTAGAATATTGCTATCTCCTTCTATATAGTATCTCGTATATATATATATGTAACTAGATTTGAATGTGAAAAGCTCTTTCATATTCATGTACAATCGTCGAAAATGCATGAAATAAAATAAAATTAAAAAAAAAAAAATAATAATAAACAGGCAGACAGTCAAAACATTTCATCAGCCCACTCTTAGTTTATGAGTTTAATGCTAAAATTAGAAAAAAAAAACAATTTTCTTTAAGTTTATTTTGAGTTTATCTACAAGATAAGATTACTATTATTTTAATTATAAAAAATGAATATTTTTCTTCAACATTCTTAGAGGACGAGGCTAAAAGTGTTGCCGTGTAAAAAACAAAAGTTGTTATTAAAAAGTATGATATTATAAAATTATTTTGAAAATTTAAGAAAATAAGTTTTATTTTTTCCTTTTCAATTTAAAACTAAATTTTAAAAACTGATTAAATTAAAATTAATTAATCTAAGTTACAATCAAACAACAACAAACCAAGTAAACAAAATAATGTGCTAAATGTTATTATTACACACGTGTGAAACGCATCTTATACATCTTAAATCTTAAAAAATCAACTCTGCTCTTTACAAAATTTCGGTTTAATAAAATTATCTTTAGTTAGCTAACGAAGTAGGTGTATAGCTTTTTAGTAGTTTCCTTTTAATATTTTATTATATTAAAGCAACTTTCACATTAATTTATTTTGTTTTATTTTCTTTTAACGCTGAGTTTATATTAATAAATCTCAAGAATTGAGCTTATCTCAAGAATTGAGTTGCGGAATTTCAACTTTTTACTATCTTATAAATAAAAAAATAAAACTAAAAAAACTTCAAACCGAGGAATGAACGAAGAAAAAATTTTAACATAGAGAAACTGCCTCACAGAAAAGGAATTATACTATTAGTATAGAAAAACGTTTTGTATAGAATTTGTTTCGTAGTTTATTTATTTGTCCAAATGTTTGAATGTATATATGTACAACAAAAGTTTTGTATTTTACATAGTTTCAAAAAAGTTTTATTTAAATATTCTAAATCTAATGATTAGGGCTATTATATATAAGTTAAGCTCATAAGGTAACAATATACAAAATAAAGCTAATGTTATTCTGTAGTGTTGTATATACCCACCTACAACATAAATTTGCAACAATTTTTTTTTATTTGTAGACCTAGTACGCGGTAGGTAAAACGTAATTGCTATTAATCAGAGCGTAATATTTATACTATGTACATATATATACAAGATTCTTTGTAAATGTATTAAGTAATTGTGTACGTATATATGTATATTTTCAATTAAAAAATGAAATATATTTATTTTTAATGGATTTAACTAGATAAATTTCTTTTGATTTTAATTATAAAATGATGATGAAAAAATACAAATTAAAATATAGTAGGTGCTTGAAATAATATTTAAATGGAATTCGAAACAAAGAAATGATATTAAAATAATTAAAAAGTTGGAATAAAATAAAAAGAGTTGAAAGTATTTTTTAATAAAATTAATTGCTTTTATTTATATTCAATTTATATACGTACACATTGTTGTATATTTTGATGTACAAGAGCCATTAGAATTTATAAATTATTATAATTTACTCTGTGCCATTTTAAATGTTGAGTTAATTAGATTTTATTAGTCATAGATTTTTCGACATTTTCGTCTATTAAACTTACCCAACTACTTCTAATAATAGTAAACTTAAAAACCTGTTTCCTCTACACAATTAAAATTCAAAATACAAAATTATTAATTAGTAGGTATACTTTTGACAAAAAATAAAAAACAATCTTTTATTAGCAAAATTATAAAAAATTTAGACAGACCTATAAAAAACAAGTATATAAAAAGAATATAATATATACTTTCATTGCACGACTCTATTAAGAGTATTATAGTTTGAAAGCCCAGCTAAAATTGTGATTTCCCCAACTTGTCACAACCAATAGTTAAAATTTAAGTTCTTCAATATGAATAATTAATTATTTATATATATATCTTCAAAATATTGTTTCACTAAGTTTTCAGCCATCTGTTTTTCTTTATTAAAATTTACAATTATTTTTTTAACAGAAATCAACAGACGAAAAACAGTTATAACCAAATTCAGTATTTTAATAATAATTATACTTCTAACGTTATAAATCATAAATATCAAACTTTTTATATCAAATTAAATTTCATTATATCTCCAATTTATTTCTCACAAGAGAAAAAACAAAAAACAAAAATTAATTAAAAAATTGTTAAAAAAAAAAATCAATAAATGTCCCTTTTATATTTCTTCTTTGTTCCTTTCTTCTTCTTTTCCTATTAAATTAGTATGCAACTGGTAACTCTAATCCAACATAGTTTAATTTATTACATTCCTAAATTCAAAAAAAAAAAAGTAAAAAAAAAAAATAATAACAAAAAAGAAAAACAACAAAACATAATTTTAATTAGATCCCCATACCAAAAAACAATAATATAAAATAAAATTAAGTAAAAAAAAAACAACAAAAAAAAAAAAAAAGAAAGAATCGAAAAACAAAAAAAATTTATGTATATAAATATATATATATTTCATTTGTTGTTGTTTTTCAATTTTCATTAATAATTTTTCACCAGAAAATACGAGAAGTATTCGTTTTTTTTTTTATTACACCAGCTTTCTCTTATTTGTTACACTCTTTCAATGTTTTATTCTGAGTAAAGCAAACGAGGCTGCTAGAGTTTCTTTGAACTTCTATCAATTTTACTCTACAATATTTTAAATAGATATCCTCCAAGTTTATTTAATATTTTGGCGAAAATTTTTCAGTATTATAGTAGTTGTAATTAATAAATGTTGGTTAGTTAGTTCCAATTTAGCTAGATTGTAACTTATACGATTGGTTTATACAAAATGAATAAGGAAGATAGAGATTGAAATTGTGATAGATAAGCATATACGAGTTTTCATAGTTTTTCTTCTGATTAGGTTTCCAGTTTTTTTTTTTTTTGTTTTTATCATTTTTAATTTTTATTATTTTATTTTAGTTTTATTTTAATTATTTACATTATTTGGTACATTGTATTTATATTGCTTAAATATTTTAATTTATAAATTAATTTTTTAATATCTTTTAATTACATAAAATATTTGTGAATATTTAATTCTGAAATAAATAAGAACTAATAATGAAACGTAAAATTGGTTTAGGTAAAATTGATTTGTTACATTTTATACTTGGGAACTAAGCATTTTTAAAAAGTTTATTTAAGTTGATTTTTATTTGAAAGCAAATTTTTAACAAAGTTATCAAGAACATATTTTACGAGTTCAAAAGATTAAAAATACGAGTAAATATTGATATTTTCTAATCAAAAGCAGAATTTAGATTATAAAAAAAAAAACAAAGAAACAAAATGTACAAACATATCTACGACACATATCGTTTTGATGATTTTTAAAAAAAATTATATTCTGCAACAAAACGGCAAAGTATTTATAATTAAAAAGTTTTATAATTAAAAAATTTTTTAAGCTTCAAAATTTTTAGAAAGTAAAAAATGTTAATGAAAATCTTTTAAAATAATCAAATCACAAGTGTTTACTTTATGAATAACAAAACGGTTTACCCAAAGAGCTGATCGAATCAGTTGAATTTAGTTGCAACTTATACCTTTCCAAAAAACTAAATATCATTTTACATTATTATGATGAATTTGATGTTGGAGTTTTGGAATTAGGTCTAGGTAGGGTATTTGTAAAAGATTGCATATTTGCTTTCGAATCATAACTATTTCGAGAATTAAAACATGCATGTATTTCAATGTGTTAAAGATTCATTTCTCCTAAAGAAACTCAGTACAGTTTCGATGGGTCGCTTTCAATGCATTCATAAAAAAAAACTATCACCGGTGCCCGTCAACTATTACTTTTTATGTATGCATTTAAAAACACTTCCTAATTATAGTCAATCTAAAGATGTTTATACAATCATTTAAGTTTTTCTTAACTGTTTTTTTTTAAATAGCTGAGTATCTGTATTATAAAATATTTAAATAATAAAATTTATAATATGTGCCATCTCTATTAATTTTCATTGCCTGAGAGTTAAAAAAGTTTTTTTCTCCGTTTTTCTTTTTCTTTAGTTTTTCCTCCATCAGTTTGTTGTTGTTGGTATTTATTTGTGTTTCCATTGCTGCTGCTGCTGTGCTTTCGTTTCAACAAAATTAATTAATTTTCAAGAGAAATGAAATTAGTTTCTGACTTTAGTATAATTAAATGTTACATACTTAAAAAAAAAAGTCGAACATATGTCTATATTTATATTTTATAAACTCATATATATATCAGATACGTATATACGTATATATATATTTATACGTATCATCATTTAGATTTTAATGTTATGTTTGATTGTATATGTAATATAAATATTTATAATAAATATCCACATAATAATGGAAATTAATACTTATATAAATATGTATGTATGTAAATATGTATAATGGATATTAAAACAGAAATTCTTCATTAAAATAAATAACTATGCAATAAGTACGTATACATATGTAGATCAGTTTTGAGGGTGATATAATAAAGGATGGTGGATATAGGAAAAGCAAAGGCGGAAATCAAATGTTAGTGTGGTTATGTTTTTATTTTTGTATATTGTGGGTAAAAATGATAAAAGTTTAATTAAATTTCTCAATTTCTGTTTTGCAATTAATTTTTTTTTTTTTTATTTTTTTCTTTTCTCTTTTCTTGTAATATTTTAAAAAATTACGTTATTAAATGTCAGTAAAGCGCAAAGCTTATACATACACAACAAAAAAAAAAACCTAACTATCATAAGCTAAAATAAAACTAGTTAAAAACTTGTAATTGACTTCCAATTTTATTGTGTTGTTGTTTTTTTTTTTTATAAATAAAGAACAAAAATTTATGAATTTTCATAAAAAAACTAAATAATAAGTTTTGATGCTTCTGATGGCCCGGTAATTAAAAAATTTTGAAAAAAAGAAACAAAAGAAACAGACGTTTTCTGTCTAATAAAAATTTCTTTTTAAGATTTGACTGACTTGCTTAATTATTTTTAATGTTTTTCTTAGATTTTGTGATAACAAAAAACTAATTATATGCCAGACATAATTAATTACTTAGTTTTAAATAAGGTTTAAAGAACGGATAGCAAAACAGGTTTATATCTTCAACTAATTTTTAAATAGCTAAACAACCACGAAGTTTTTACTAATTAACAATTTATTATCATTTATTAATAAAATCGTGATAAAAGTTTACAAGCAGACAATAATATCATAGGAAATTTTTAATGTTTATTGATTAGTTCTTATATAACTATTATTAAATATATTAAAATAAAATTTTAAAATATTACAAACACTATCTACATAAGCCTTTGCGGGCTTAAAATTATTGTTATTTCATAAGTAATATTATTAATTTTGCTTATTATATATATATGTATATATTTTATATCAAATATTAATTGAATTATATATTTGCTCACAAGAGGGATTTGTTGAAAAAACTGCCTTTTTCTAATACTTTCTAATTACAAACTTTTTTATAGTATTTGGGATTCAATCCAACGCCAAGTTATAAACCACAGGCATAACGACAACGGACAAAGGAAATTTAACAGAAATCTATATTGTTATTTATAGAATTTAGATAGAATTGCATACTTTGCGGCGTACTTATAATTATAATTATTTATTTATTTAAAACTTTTAATTGGGCTTTCAACAATCGTAATTAAAATTTCAATAATCCATGGCATTGAGATTCAAATTGCCAATCAATTATTGTAAAAAGCATTAATATTGAATAAAAAATATTAATTTCTTTAAAAAATTACAGATATGTAAAATGTATATAAATATATACATTTTATATATCAAGTATATAAACAAATATGTATCTATATATATATACAAGTTGTTCATATCTTTATTAAAATTAAAAAGCTACCATCATACGCACAATAAATTTTAATTTTAATATAATAAAAAAAAAGAAGAAGAATGAGATACAAAACAATTAAGGATAAATTAAAAAAAGAAAAAAAGGAATGAGGTAACGAAAGATAGAAAAGGAAAGAAAGAGAATTGGCTATAAAAAGAAGGGTGGCAAAATTAAATATTAAAAAAATAATAATCAAACATATTACGGGAAAATTTTTAATTAAATTTTACATCGTTCTATAAATCAAATAAAAATAAAATAAAATCTTTGTTTACACACATATTACACACAAATTCAAATAAACTATATATTTATTAATATATATATATATATATATATATAAGTAATATATAATCAAATAAAGTGAGGAACAACAGAAATAAATACTCTTGGACTATAGACAACAAAATAATAAGAGAAATAATATTATAAAATAAATACATATATATATACATACATATACTTACACACTTACAAATTTAATATAGATATATTTAAATATTTCATACATACTTAATAAAATGAATATTTAATAATATATACTACAAGTAGCATGCAATCATCATATCTTATAACAACCTCCCATAGTAGTAGCAAATCAGTAATATGAAGTAATACAGCAGATATAAAACCCCTTCAAATACGTATATCCTATGGATACATGTCTACATATAAATATATATATCTATTTTCTGTAGATATTGTATACAAATACAATATATCTACTACAATATATGTATGTATCCTTGAATGTACATTCATCTCAAATTCCATCACTAATTGGATTAATTTAATTAATTTTAAGATATTTAATCAATGATCAAATGTATAATGTAATTACATGTAAATACGTATATTATATATATTGCTATATATACATAATTACAATTCTACATACATTGTACAAATAAATGTACGAATACAAAAATATATAACTAAATAAGTTATGTTTATATTATAACTACAGAATATTACGAGTAATGTAATTCTACTGAATAACTTTTTGTTCGGTTTGGATTTAGAACAGACAGGATTATGAGAAATTTTGGATAAATCAAAAAAGGGTGGAAAATTGGCAAAGTATATATGGATGAAGAAAGAGAAGGGTTACTTATAGATAAACAATATAATTTTCAATATAAAATATGGAAAATACTTATAGAAATAAATAGAATAATATAATTTAAAAGATTTTCGTAATTATTTAATGTATTCAATTTTTTTTTTTTTTTAATGTGTGGGTGTAAATTTTGTAAATATTTTTTTTTATACTCTTTTTAATTATATCTACAGATTTTTATATAAATATATATATATATTTTACTTAAAATAATAACAGTAATAATAACGAGGAAGAGTGTAGTAGAGTAGACTGTGTCAACTCTGGGATACCCGTATGACCGTAACATATACATTCTATCATCCGGTTAATTACTTTTGGCAAAATTTCAAACATTCAGCTTTATTAGGTGTAGAGTAATGCTCATATAAAAGAAGGAGTTGTATGGCAGCTACTCGAACCCTTTGCAATAGACCAACCAAATTTTGCAGTAACCTTGGCCATTACACTAAACTATTTTTGGCAAAATTTCAGACACGCAGCTTCATTTGGAGTAGTGTAATTCTCATATAAAAGAAGGAGTTGTATGGCAGCTACTCGAACCCTCTGCAGTAGACCAACCAAATTTTGCAGTAACTTTGGCCATTATACTAAACTACTTTTGGCAAAATTTCAGACACGCAGCTTCCATAGGTGTAGAGTAATGCTCATATAAAATTAGAAGTTGTATGGCAGGTACTCGAACCTGTGGACCAAAATGGCTGAATTTAAATAGCGATTCCGTTTTTTGCTTAAAAACGAATTTGTGAAAATTTTATAATCCTAGCTCCATTACTTTTTGAGTTATCGTGATGACGGACGGACGGACATACATAGCTAAATCGATTTATTTTTCGACTCTGATCCGATCCATACACTTGAGTCTATATCTACCTCCCCTCCTTCTCTGCGTTACAAACGTAATGGCAAATTTATTATGCCCTTGGACTATATAGTCATACGGGTATAAAAACTAAGAATTTAAATTAGTCATAGATCTGTCATATAACGGAGTTTAAATAAAGGCCAATTTTTTTTTTGAGAAAAGATACTTATGCAATTGTAAAAATCTAGTTGTTTTATACAATGCAAAATAAAACAATTATCTATTCATCCCCGAAAGGGATAAAAAAATTCAAAATAGTCACATTTGGTGGCTAAATAATCAAACATATTAAATAGATATTAAATCTAACATTAGCATAGGTTTTAGGGTAAGTTTTAGGTTTAGTTTTAAGGCTAGGTTAAGTTAGTTCTAAGTTTTTATCAAAATAAAAAATAAGTAATTTTAGGTTTTTTTAAATTTTTCCTTAAATATAATAAAATTAAATTAATTTTCCATATGAAAAAAGAAAAAAATGATGTATAAAAATTAATAATTAAGAAGATTTTTGAACTAAAAAAATGAACCACAGGTTCAAGATTTAGTTGTAAGATATTTTAATTTAAAATTAGTTTTGTAAGGCTTTTTTCTAATGTAAAATAAAATGAAATAAAATAAAAATAAAAAGTTAAAAAAAAAAAAAAAAAAACAATTATCTATTCAAACTTTAACTGACAAAACTGTTAGTTATCATTTATATAAATATTTTAGAAAGTGCAACTTCAAATTTCTACAGCACACGTGTTATTAACTTTAATTGTACATGTACTTATTCAATTATTAAAAAATTAAAACAAAACAACAAAACATTTTTTGTACTTGACTTCTGTTTTATATTTTTTTTTGTTAAATTCCATGAAATACAATTTCTAAAATCTGTATGTCTGTCATTAATGAAATTTATATTATATATAAAAATATTTACAAATTTACTTACTTATATACACATAATTTATTAAGAAGAGACGAATATACTATGATATAAATATTTACGTAAATAATACCTATATGTATAAATATAAGTTGATAGCAATCCTTATGTTATTAGTAAATTTAGTCGGCGGTCGGTCATATGAAAATTATTTGATTATAACTACATAACTATAAATATATATGTAGATACATTATATACCTATATAAATCTATAAAAGAGGAGCCAAGATATATATATATTATAGATTCATATACATATCATATATAACAGAAATCATGGTTACATATTCTGAAGATGTGAAATATAAATAAATATATTATAGAAGTTATCAATAGTAATAAAAAGCAAAACTAATATGTGTATATTAACAAATAAATAATATAATAAAAATTAAGAAAAATGAAAATGGAGAATATAAAATAAAATAAAATAATAATAATAATGGAATGAAAGATCTTGAAAATAAAAAAGATACTTTTAGTAATGAGTTGTTTGCTTCTTTGCGCCCTTTTAATATTTTTTTTTTCTTTTTTTTGTTATTGTTTTTTCATACTTAGTAAAATAATTATAATAAAAAGATTCTGTTGTTTAAAGAGAAGTATCTAAAAGATTATTTTTAATATGTTAAAGTAATCAATTGGCTCGTTAGTTTTGATGTAAATATCTTTAATATCTGAATTCTATTAAGATATTAATAAATATAAAGAGATATAAAAGATACTTACTCTTATCCTAATTCCTAATATCAAAAAGATATTATATATATATGTATATTATAATAATAAAAATGAAAATAAAGAATTATAACTAGATATTCTTTTACACATTTTATATATATTATACTTATATTTATTTTATATGTATTTGTTTACCCTTATATGATATATTATATTATTGGATCTTTGTAGAAGTTTTTATTCTAAAAAAAAATTATGATTTATATGACTTTAAAAATTGGATAAAGGTGTTAGTGATTAGATTATTAAAAATTTCTGATATTATTTATTGGCATTACTATTTTTATTTGTTTGTTTACTTTATTTTTAACATTTCCCTTTATTACTGGAAAATATTATTGTTTACATAAGAATAATAATTTCTTTGTATAACAAATATTATAAATTTTGTTAAATAATTTGTTATTACTATTATTATTTTTTTTTAAATTAGGAAAAAAGAAATTCAAAAATAAAGTAAACAAATTATTGAAGTTTTAAGTGAGTAATTACTTATATTTCTCCTTATATATATGTATATATTAAAATTTGACATGAAAATAAAAAGTGGTTAATAAAATTAATAGCGTATTAAAAAATGTCGTAAATTATAGAACAACTAGCTGAGAGAATAAATTTAAATTTTGATACCTACCCATAGTTGTAATAGAATCAAAATGTTATAATGTATCTATTTAAAAGTAAATTTTTTTTGAGTAAAAAAAATCCTTATTTTGGGTAGATTAGTTTTTAATTCATGTAACTACCTACCTATTTTTCTTTAAAATTTACTTTTATTCACTGATTAATTTGAAATTCATTATAGCTTATAACTTTCGTACAAAACTCTGAAGAACTGATTAATTAAAAATTTTAACTTGTTGGAAATGACGCTGGTAATTTATATTCAATTTTTAATTAATTTTAAAGATTAATAATGTTTTATAAATTAAAACAAAAATTAAAAGTAATTAAAGATTTTCTATCTTGATTATAACATTCAAAATCGCTTAATAAAAACTGAAAATACCAGAACAATTAAGAAAATTAATTAAACAACAATGTTCTTTTTTATTACTTTATTTAAAGATTTATTACTTTATTTAGCAAAATTTAATAATTGAACAGCTAAATTCCAAATTGATAGCTTGAAAATTATAGGTACTTCCTGTTAAAGAAAAAATAGAACAACAAAAAGATAAATAAAAAAAAAAAACAATAGAAAAAATTAATTTAACAGAAAATCATCATTATTCTTCACTAATAAAACAAAATACTCCAGAAAAAAAATTAAAAATAAGTAAATAACTCAACTATGATTAGAATTCTTCTGAAATAGCAATAAAAGGTGAGCAATACCATTGGAAAATTCTATCAGCAGCAAGTATTATCAAAATATCATCACATAAATTTAGCACTATAAGGCAAAACTATAGGAATACAATAAAGAAATATTTATACCCACCTATAAAAATTTATCTTCTCTTCTGATAAAAAAAAAATTGAACAACAACAACAACAAAGGAATAACAATAAGGACAAGAGAACAATATTGAAAAAAAATAAATTCAACTATATACTTAGCGGCACCGGCAGGCGACATTTTCATTTAGCTCAATTACGTTTAAAACTTATTTTTTTATTGTTTTATTTTTTTTTCTCTAAAAAAAATGAATAACAAAAAATAAAACATAAAAAGCTGAAGGGGGTAACATGCCTATTTGACATTTAAGTTTAATTTTCAATTCAACCCCGCACTTTTTTCTATATTATTTTGATCTATGTTTATAGATTCATATTTCATTCATAAAAAGTATCTACATATTTTCCATAGTTCTATTGTTTATTACAACAAAAACAAAAACAACTCATAATAATAAAAGTCTACATGTTTACAAATATTTATAAATAGTTATATATATCTATGTATATATATAATATGTATATGTGAATTTATTACTCATCTTCTTTATTATCCTAAAAGTTGTCCGATTCAATTCGACTCCAATATCTAGACATAAACTCTACTCTATCAAATAAAAAATAAAAAGCTAAGACGATAGAAAATTCATCATCATTCGTTCAACCACCAACCAACAAACCCAATATAATCCAATACAAACAACAACAATGAATTGAAGGCAAAGCAGAACAGCAATATATTATTATAGAATGAAAAAAAAAACAAGCAGTATGATCAAGAGGAGGTCAAAAACAATATAATAAAAGGAAACAAAATACAACAAAAAAATAAGTAAAAGAAAGAGAAAAGAAAGAAGAGAATAGCAACAATAGTGAGAGAAAAAAAAAGTAAACAATTTTCATCTTTAAAACTTTAGAAAAATAAAAAAAATTTCATCTCATTTTAGAATCTAAGCGATAAAATTAGTGGAGTATGAGGAGGGATAAAAAAAAAGGATAAAAATTTAATAAAAACAAAATAAATTTAAAAAAAAAAAGGCAAACAAAAAATGCCTTAATTTAATTAAATTCCACTACTATTCTCCTTTTCTTATTTTAACCCACTTTTACTTTGGAAGAAAGGAAATTCATTGTTTTGATATACACAACTATTCTAACAAATATTAACAAATACATGTATGGATATGCAATGAAAATAATAAACAAAAATGTTGTACCTACTACCTATACTTTCAATAAATTTTTGTTGTTCTTTTTTTTGTTTTTGAGTCCTAATGATATTTTCTCATTTTTTCCGTACACATACTTTCACACATATTATATATAAGGATTTATATGCTTGCATATATGTATATATTGATGTTTATTTATATTTTGTATATACAGTATATATATTTTTTTGTATGTATATATTAAAATTCAATTGTAAATTCTAGTACATATATTTTAATTTTTATTAACATTTTATAATTTATATAAATATAATTATGGATGTGTGATATGTGTATTTGTGTTTATCAATTCTAGTTACTATAAGCATATATACTATATATCCATGATGCCAGACAGTTGGTCCTCTGT
>OY720444.1:107759294-107855366 GCA_963082915.1 Dolichopus griseipennis | reverse complement strand
TGGAAAATACTTATAGAAATAAATAGAATAATATAATATTATTATTATTAATATATTTGTCAAAGATGAGGTGTAACAAACGCATTCAATTAAATGTGTTTTGTTGGATGTGTTCAATTATAAAAAAATAAAATATTAACGTTTTGTTGGATGTGTTTTATTTTAGAAAATAAAATATCATAAATTATCATAAGCAGGCCAAAAAATATTTTATTTATTTTTAATAAAAAAAAAAAAATTTTTTTTGAAATAAAATTTACTTATTAGTTTATGAAAAATTTCATTTCAGTTTTAAAAATCACAGAAGATTTTCTGGAAATTTTAAATATATAGTAAGACATTTTGTAAATAAAAACTAAGAAGACAATGCTTCACAGGAACATTTGTGTAGTAAGTCTTAATAATTTTCAGTAAAAATTTGAAATAAGGGCGAAAGCCCAATGTATGCTTTGATGCATTGCTTGATTTGCTTAAGCAAATAAACCAAGAAATGTATTAAAGTAATTTCAAAGTTTCCCCTCATCTCGCTCTGAACTCTACCTCATGTATCTCTCATCCCTTAAAATGGAAAAAAATTATGTAACAACTGAAGGTTGGGAAAGTGGGTTCAGGTATACAATACCTCTGAGTTCAATGCACCACAAAAACCAGACAAAATAGATTTTAAACTTAGTTAGGGTTAGGTATATTAAAAAAATTTCAAATAAAATTTATAATTTGCATTTGATAATGCAAAACTCAATTCAAAAATCAACATTTATTTAATACAATTTCACGTACATATAAATAGATACATTATTTAGGGGAGTGGCTCAATATCCCGAATGAGAAAATCCCGTAAATACAAAATCCCGTAAGTTTATTAAATCCCGTAATTACAAAATCCCGTATGTACATAATCCCGTAAATATAAATTCCCGTAAAAACATAATGCGAGATTAGGAAGCATATTTAGGTTTGTTAAAAATCAAAGTTGACCCTTTTTCCAGAGTATTTATAAATTCATGTATGTGAGACTTTGGTTACAAAATAAGGATTTTGGAATGCGGGATTTTAAAATACGGGATTTTGGGATGTGGGATTTTGGGATGCGGGATTTTGGAATGCGGGATTTTGGGATGTGGGATTTTGGGATGCGGGATTACGTACCCAACCCATTATTTAGCATGTTAAATAGGTACATTATAGAACGGTCAGCCTTCAAACAAGTATTTTGATTTGAATCTAAACAAAGGAAACAATATAGAATGTATAACAACATTTTTTAAAAATGTATATACAAAACATTAATAGTTGGAGAAATAAATCATTATTGAAACAAAATAAATCTATTTCACATCTCTTATTAACACAAATTTATCGAACTTAATTTTAAAAAGTACGTAATTAAATAAAAAAAAAATATTAATTGAAATTAAAAAAACATTTCACCAAGAAGGGATTTGAACTAACAGCCCCAAAATTTTATCAAATTCAAAACATAAAAAAGGTAGACTAAATAAATTATTCATCTTCAAATTTTTAAGATACAACAACATATAAGTTTTTGTTTTTTTTGTAAATAACTATAGAATTGAAGCATAGTCTGTATTACGTAGAATGCAACGGTTACCATTTTATTTAAGAAAATGGTATTGATATATAATATATGTATATGTAATATATGTAATTAAATTAGAAATAGTTCTTAATTAGAAAAAGTTCTTCTTTCAACTGACCTTCCGTCATTCTGTGACGGGCCAACAGCTAGTTTAAAAGATTTTCGTAATTATTTAATGTATTCAATTTTTTTTTTTTAATGTGTGGGTGTAAATTTTGTAAATATTTTTTTATATATTCTTTTTAATTATATCTATAGATTTTTATATAAATATATATATTTTACTTAAAATAATAACAGTAATAATAAAAATTAAGAATTTAAAAAGACGCGATATCACTTGATATTTAGAATTAGTCATAGATCTGTCATATAACGGAGTTTAAATAAAGGTCAATTTTTTTATTTGAGAATTTTGTAATTCAGGATTTTGATACCAACCGGTTTTCAAAAATATGCAATTGTAAAAATCTCATTGTTTTATACAATGCAAAGTAAAACAATTATTTATCCAAACTTTAACTGACAAAACTTATAAATATCATTTATATAAATATTTTAGAAAGTGCAACTTCAAATTTCTACAGCACACGTGTTATTAACTTTAATTTTACTTATTCAATTATTAAAAAATTAAAACACAACAAAACATTTTTTGTACTTGACTTCTGTTTTATATTTTTTTTTTGTTAATTTCCATGCAATACAATTTCTAAAATCTGTATGTCTGTCATTAATGAAATTTATATTATATATAAACTTATATACTTATATTACTTACTTATATACACATAATTTATTAAGAAGAGACGAAATACTTTGATATAAATATTTACGTAAATAATATATGTATATATATAAGTTGATAGCAATCCTTATTTTATTAGTAAATTTAGTCGGCGGTCGGTCATACGAAAATTATTTGATTATAACTACATAACTATAAATATATATTTAGATATATATATGTAAATCTATAAAAGAGGAGCCAGGATATATATATTATATATACATATACATATCATATATACCAGCAATCATGGTTACATATTCTGAAAATGTGAAATATATTATAGAAGTTATCAATAGTAATAAAAAGCAAAACTAATATGTGTATATTAACAAATAAATAATATAATAAAAATTAAGAAAAATGAAAATGGAATGAAAAATAAAATAAAATAATAATAATGAAATGAAAGATCTTGAAAATAAAAAAGATACTTTTAGTAATGAGTTGTTTGCTTCTTTGCGCCCTTTTAATATTTTTTTTTTCTTTTTTTTGTTATTGTTTTTTCATACTTAGTAAAATAATTATAATAAAAAGATTCTGTTGTTTAAAGAGAAGTATCTAAAAGATTATTTTTAATATGTTAAAGTAATCAATTGGCTCGTTAGTTTTGATGTAAATATCTTTAATATCTGAATTCTATTAAGATATTAATAAATATAAAGAGATATAAAAGATACTTACTCTTATCCTAATTCCTAATATCAAAAAGATATTATATACGAGTAGATGTATATATAATAATAAAAATGAAAATAAAGAATTATAACTAGATATTCTGTTACACATTTTATGTATATTATACTTATATTTATTTTATATGTATTTGTTTACCCTTATATTATGATATACTTATTACATTATTGGATCTTTGAAGAAGTTTTTATACTAAAAAAAAAAATTATGATTTATATGACTTTAAAAATTGGATAAAGGTGTTAGTGATTAGATTATTAAAAATTTCTGATATTATTTATTGGCATTATTTTTATTTGTTTGTTTACTTTATTTTTAACATTTCCCTTTATTACTGGAAAATATTATTGTTTACATAAGAATAATAATTTCTTTGTATAACAAATATTATAAATTTTGTTAAGTAAATTTGTTATTACTAGGTATTATTATTTTTTTTTAAATTAGGAAAAAAGAAATTCAAAAATAAAGTAAACAAATTATTGAAGTTTTAAGTGAGTAATTACTTATAATTCTCCTTATATATATATATATATATATATATATGTATATGTATATGTATATTAAAATTTGAGATGAAAATAAAAAGTGGTTAATAAAATGAATAGCTTATTAAAAAATGTCGTAAATTATAGAACAACTAGCTGAGAGAATAAATTTAAATTTTGATACCTACCAATAGTTGTAATAGAATCAAAATGTAATAATGTATCTATCTAAAAGTAAATTTTTTTGAATAAAAAAAATCCTTATTTTGGGTAGATTATTTTTTAATTAATGTAGGTACCTATTTTGCTTTAAAATTTACTTTTATTCACTGATTGATTGGAAATTCATTATAGTTTATAACTTTCGTACAAAACTCTGAAGAACTGATTAATTAAAAATTTTAACTTGTTGGAAATGACGCTGGTAATTTATATTCAATTTTTAATTAATTTTAAAGATTAATAATGTTTTATAAATGAAAACAAAAATTAAAAGTAATTAAAGATTTTCTATCTTGATTATAACATTCAAAATCGCTTAATAAAAACTGAAAATACCAGAACAATTAAGAAAATTAATTAAACAACAATGTTCTTTTTTATTACTTTATTTAAAGATTTATTACTTTATTTAGCAAAATTTAATAATTGAACAGCTAAATTCCAAATTGATAGCTTGAAAATTATAGGTACTTCCTGTTAAAAAAAAAATAAAACAACAAAAAGATAAATAAAAAAAAAAAAAACAATAGAAAAATTAATTTAACAGAAAATCATCATTATTCTTCACTAATAAAACAAAATACTCCAGAAAAAAAATTAAAAATAAGTAAATAACTCAACTATGATTAGAATTCTTCTGAAATAGCAATAAAAGGTGAGCAATACCATTGGAAAATTCTATCAGCAGCAAGTATTATCAAAATATCATCACATAAATTTAGGACGATAAGGCAAAACTATAGGAATACAATAAAGAAATATTTATACCCACCTATAAAAATTTATCTTCTCTTCTGATAAAAAAAAATTGAACAACAACAACAAAGGAATAACAATAAGGACAAGAGAACAATATTGAAAAAAAATAAATTCAACTATACTTAGCGGCACCGGCAGGCGACATTTTCATTTAGCTCAATTACGTTTAAAACTTATTTTTTCATTGTTTTATTTTTTTGCTGTTTTTTTCTCTAAAAAAAATGAATAACAAAAAATAAAACATAAAAAGCTGAAGGGGGGTAACATGCCTATTTGACATTTAAGTTTATTTTTCAATTCAACCCCGCACTTTTTTCTATATTATTTTGATCTATGTTTATAGATTCATATTTCATTCATAAAAAGTATCTACATATTTTCCATAGTTCTATTGTTTATTACAACAAAAACAAAAGCACAACTCATAATAATAAAAGTCTACATGTTTACAAATATTTATAAATACATAGTTATATATATCCATATATATAATATGTATATCTGAATTTATTACTCATCTTCTTTATTATCCTAAAAGTTGTCCGATTCAATTCGACTCCAATCTCTAGACATAAACTCTACTCTATCAAATAAAAAATAAAAAGTTAAGACGATAGAAAATTCATCATCATTCGTTCAACCACCAACCAACAAACCCAATATAATCCAATACAAACAACAACAATGAATTGAAGGCAAAGCAGAACAGCAATATATTATTTTAGAATGAAAAAAAACAAGCAGTATGATCAAGAGGAGGTCAAAAACAATATAATAAAAGGAAACAAAATACAACAAAAAAATAAGTAAAAGAAATAGAAAGAAGAGAATAGCAACAAGAGTGAGAGAAAAAAAAAGTAAACAATTTTCATCTTTAAAACTTTAGAAAAATAAAAAAAATTTCATCTCATTTTAGAATCTAAGCGATAAAATTAGTGGAGTATGAGGAGGGATAAAACAAAAAGGATAAAAATTTAATAAAAACAAAATAAATTTAAAAAAAAAAAAGGCAAACAAAAAATGCCTTAATTTAATTAAATTCCACTACTATTCTCCTTTTCTTATTTTAACCCACTTTTACTTTGGAAGAAAGGAAATTCATTGTTTTGATATACACAACTATTCTAACAAATATTAACAAACACATGTATACATATATGCAATGAAAATAATAAACAAAAATGTTGTACCTACTACCTATACTTTCAATAAACTTTTGTTGTTCTTTTTGTTTTGTTTTTGAGTCCTAATGATATTTTCTCATATTTTCCGTACACATACTTTCACACATATTATATATAAGGATTTATATGCTTGCATATATGGATATGTTGATGTTTATTTATATGCATATACAGTATATATATTTTTTGTATGTATATATTAAAATCCAATTGTAAATTCTAGTACATATATTTTAATTTTTATTAACATTTTATAATTTATATAATTATGGATGTGTGATATATGTATTTGTGTTTATCAATTCCAGTTACTATAAGCATATATGCTATATATCCATGATGCCAGACAGTTGGTCCTCTGTCTTTAAAAAGAATTTTTATTTTCCTTCTTTTTTAAATATTTTTTTAGTCAACTCTTTATTTTTGATTTTCTCGTATTTTATTGTTCTTTTATTTATACACTTTCAAATGTATAAACAAATATATTTATAGAAACAAAAGGATCTACAAATGTTCTATACATTTTTATGTTGTTCTTCTAGTTGTCGGTCATCTCGCAATATTCGCTTTAAACAAAATACTTTCGAATGGATAGTAATTAAAATTATAGAAAAATAATCTATAAAATAATATTTAATGAAATAATTATATTTCTACAATTAACATTTTTTACGTGAAAAATATTTTCTTTATTATAAATTTTTAGTTTCAAGTTGTGCGAATCCATGCCTGCTACTGCTACTAAATGCAAGTTTGATATTATCAAAAACAATACACCAATAATGTATTTGTTTAGATCAAATTTTTTTACCTTTACTCTATGCGAAACACGAACGTGAGTTTCAAATTAAGCATACGGAAGCGAAGGTATGTATATGTATATTCTTCCAAAGAAATGCACAAAATGCATACATAAAAAAAACCCTTCTACCACGTGTAATTTTATTGTATTATTATTATATTTTATATCATTTATATTCACACATGTTTAAATCATTAAACAAAAATTTACACATCCACATAATTCGATATTAATTTGGTTGGAGTAGTTAGTATGCAGTTTTACCTGATACAAAAGTATAAAGTGTTGTATATTAATGCATGCATACATAAGAAATGTATTACTTTTATTGCTGAAATCAACACTATTTCTAAAACTAAACTAACAAATACTATACTTTTGAAAAGTTGGTCAAAATATTATAGGATACTTTTTATTTTTTGGGTTAAGTTCATAAGTTGGGAATACAAGTTAAAATTTAACATACAATTTTTTAAGTAAATTATACCTGTATGAAAGTACCTAATTTATTATATTTAATAAAGCATAACTTTGTATTTAATAAAACTGGGTAACAACCAAAAAAATTTATTATACCATTTAAGGTTGTCTATTGTATATAAATAGAAATAAATCGATTTTAAAATAAATATATACACACTGGACTTAAACTGATTCTAAATGATTTGGAGTGGTAACTGCGAAGCGCTTCTCAAAATAATTCAAAGTTATGTCTTACATTGTCCATTTATGGGTTAAATCAAATATATAAAATAACTTGGATTGATTTTAGATTTAAATTTAATTTTTCAGGTTTACGGTATTACTAAATCAGTCGTCCGACTTACTCATGTTCTAAAAACAATATTTTTAATCCGAAAGGCAGTAACTATTTTGAATTTAAACATTGAAGACAATAATTTACCTAATATTAGGAAGATCAATTTTGAAACCCTGTATCTAACACCTAAACTTCAAATTTGTAAAAGGTAAGATTTTAAGAATAAACATCTGTGTTTTTGTATATCAACAGTTTTAATCCTTTTTTTTCCATTGTAAATGTTGGGTTTTAATTGATATCCTATTTTTATTTAAACCTTGTTCTTGTATTGCATTGCAATGTTAACAAATATTTTAAATAAAATTCCAATGTGTGAATGATTTTCCAATTTAACGCAGTGGAGTATTCAAGCTAATGACTAATTTGCGAATTACAATAAAAATTAAGACAACAACAAGTGTTGAGGAAAAATTCGATGAAAATTAAGTTATAGTTTCGTCTCTAAGTCTAATTATTATTATTATGTACTTTGATACCATATAAGAAGATTTGCCAAATGAAGTAACGAAAGGAACTTATTGAAAAAAAATATTTAAAAAACGAATTATTATTAGGCACTTTGGAATGTTATATTTTTTCTTTGGTCCATTCCTGCTTTTTTAGATTACTATGCAATATATTTTATAAAAATTATAAGTACAAATATTACGTAGCTGAGATAAAATTCAATCAAAATTTTAACAAGGATGGGCTGAAGATTTGAACAAAAAGATCAAAGCAATACCGGAAGAAAAGGGAACAAAACAATATAAAAGAATGAATAGGTATAGTGCTTTATATTGAAATTTAAATTTTTGTCATTTTGAATGAATGAAAATCGGATTTATAATGCATTAAAATATAAATTGATAATAACAAAAATAATAAAAACAACTGAAACAAAATTGAATTTGTAGTTAACTTATATTAAATATTTGAAAATGTTGTATATGAGGTTTTTTTACCTCCATAATATTATGTTACTATAGAAATAAAATTCAAATACATACATATACATAGAAATACTCAGCACAATTCACAATACAAGTAAAAATCTAATAATTTTAAAGTTCACGTACAATACAATTACTATATGCACACTTGCATATTTGTTTTATGAAAAATGACTTTTTTTTTGTTATTTATATTGTATATGTAGATATAGAACTTCATATGTGTATGTACCAAAATTTTAGTACATACATATATTTTCAATTAAGAAATTGAGATTTATAAAATTTATTGAATAGTTATTCATTTTTAAATTTTATTGTTTTATTTCATTTTTTTCTTTTCCATTTTTTAATAAATTGACAGGAGTGGGTATTTTATAGATTGATATACATAATATGTTGAAAATAAAGATTTTGATGTGTTATACATATGTATGTATGCATAAATTGAATATTATTTCTATCCATTAAAACAAATTAAAATTTGTTTGCTATTAAAATTTTTATTATGATAAAAAATTTGTCTGTTTATTATTAATTTAAACATTATTAAAATCCCTTTCATTAATTATTAGAATATTACAACTGGAATATATTTCCACTTGATATGGTCCAAAGAAGCTCGATGCCCAACAGTTGAAGAGTTAAAATTTGATAAAAGTACCTATAGAAATTTAGTGAATTTAATATCATACTTCTAGTTAAATTTAATACTTTTAATGAAGAAAACTCATACTCAGATAAACATATTAATTACTAATTTATTTAATTTAGGAAAATTTTTCAACATTTTTAGTTAAACTTATTGAAAAGATTTAACTGAAGATATCTGCATATTTAATATGAAATTTGTCCAGGTTTGATTAAAGATTGCTCATAGATCTAAATGAACAATTACAATCAAACATAAATAAATATTCTCAAATTCAATTAAAAATTTACCAATTAAAAGGAAGGCTTATAACATTCAAATAAATATTAAGAGTTAGGTACACACGTAAGAATCAATTACTTTAAATAGACAGAGTATATAACTTTTTCAATAGAATTCAATTGAATTTTTATTTATAATTTTTTTCAAAAAATTTTTTAGAATAGGTAAGTATAGGTACACACACATTCCATTAAGTTCTATTTAAAAAAAAAAATTACCTTTTTGGAAACTTTTTCTTTAAAATAAATTGATTTATTTTTAGAGTATCAATTATAAAAAGAATTAAAAACATTCACACAAAATATAATTAAATTGTAAGATCAAAATAGTGTGATATTAAATTTCAATATATTTAAATTTTTTAATGAATGTATCTACAGTTTTTTTTATTACGTGTTTATCTGTAATTTTATTTTTTATTATTGCAACTTAAACATTGGTTTGTTCGCTTTTATTAAGTCATAAAGTTTTTTAGTACTAATACTAAATGATGAACATAATAATATATGAATATGAAATAAAACTATTTTGCAAACTATTTTGCAAAAACTATTTTTATAACAATTTTAATAAACCTTGATAAAATTTAATTTAATTTTTAACTCCAATGGTGATTGAAAAATAATTCAAAAAAACAATGAATAAATATTTTATTTTTAACTTTTTAATTTATTTTTTATGACACTATCGGATTTTTATTAAAAGAAAATATTTTTTTTTGTGGCTAATATTTCTAAAAATTTTCCATGTTATATTTTTGATTTAAACTTGAACAACACATTTATTTAAAGCTGTTTGATTATTGCTAAAGTGAATATTGAGGATTAAAATTTAATCAATTTAAAATTTCACAAAATATCACCCGGTGGCCGATCTAAGGAAAGCAATTATTCATATTTTTGAAAATATTTAAAATAAAACTTTATCTTACAACTTTATTTTACCAGATCATAAAAATTTTACAGAAATTTTCTCAAAAAGTTTTTCTACTTTTTTTTAGTTTTAAGCGCGTAGGATGGATACGCATAGATAAAGCTATCTTGTTTTGCTACAGCGGCACAATCGACAAGGTAGATTTTGGTAAAAGAAATCTAAAATAACGTTTGTACAAGAGTAAAAAACAGGGGCAATAGGAACAATAATGTTTTTAAATAGAATATAAAATAGTTTAATAAAATTATTTTTGAAATTTTTTAATGAATATCTCGCTTTACTCACGGCAATCCATGATTAAATTACAAATTATAACTTATTTGGACAGTCTGAAGTGTCTTTTATTTTCTATATAATATACATATACATAAATATGCTAAATACTCAATTATATAGTTTAAATAATTTGAATAATTTAAACTATTTATTTTAATAAAATACGTTAGTATTAAAGTTTTCTCGATAAACCCTTTTTTAGCAAATAAAACTCTTTAAATTATTCAGTATTGTATAAATATATAAGCTAAGATAATAAATATGTAAGCACAGAATAAAAAATATTTATTTTACTAAAATTCTTCAAATAATTAACTTATTATATTATTATTAAAATTTAGGTAAAAAAACATAACATTAAAAGAAAATTAAAAATTAGCGAATTACAAATTATTATTCTTATAATATTATAATTTTTCAAAAAAAAAAACTTATTATCATAATTATATAGAATAAATTATCAAAATTAGTGTTTTTTTTATCTCTTTCAGACAAAATAGTTATTATAAGTACATATATATTCAAATATGTTTGTAGTTTTGTAAACTATGTATGTATATTATATTAATATACATTAACATATAAATATGAGTAGGTACTAAAGGTATGCAAAAATAGATAATATGCATAACATTAAATCTTCTTCTATTTCAAAAATGAAAATCCTAAAGCATTTATTATTTAAAAGTGTATGGAAGTGTGTTTGTGTATTTTCATAGGAAAAATCAAAAGGAATTTGAGTTAAATTTAATGCAAAATCACAAAACAAAAAATAAATAAATTTTGTACAATTACCATTAAATTCCCGTTAAATTAACTAGTAAAAATCGTTTAATTTCAAATATTTAACAAATATAAAAACAAACTAATGTATAAATATTTATAACATAATAATTGCATAGAAAATTGAAAATTTATGTGAATTTTCCATGAAATCATCATCTTGTAAAATCTTTCTCTATATGTTTATATCTATCAATTTAGCTATACCTATATTTATAAATCTAATTGCCAGTTTATGCATTCAATAGATGGACACATATACCTTTAGATTTTTATGATATCATAATGGGGTCATTTACGCAAAATAATTGATTTTTTAAACAGTGTTGGATAACATATTGTAAAATGTTTATTTTAATTTTTAAATTTAGAAAAATATTCTAATATGAATAAAAAGGTTTTTATTGTCATTTTAATCAAGTTTGATTTAATATTAAAATTAATATAATTTCAATTTAGATATATATATATATTTATAATAAATAGTAACAAATTATAATGAGCACTTACAACTTTAATTTGAATACTTACACTATTTTTATATATTTGAAAACTGACGTTCCTTAACCGTTTTTAAATAAATTAATTTTTATAATACCTATAATGACACTTCATCATTTCTAATATCAACTACAACAATTATAAACTATAGTCAAAATATTGTCCAACACTGTACTATAATATAATTTTTAAACAACTTATTTAATGAACATCATCATTAAAGTATAATAAATTTTAATCATTTCGAACATGATTATAACCATCATTATTTATATAATTATAATAAAATTATCACCATTAGATTATGTAATAGAAAGAGATAGATTGATGGAAAATGTTTGATATTATACTTTTTTTAGTCTCTTTCTTATAGGTATATTCGAGTATATTCAGTAATTTTATGAAATTTTTATAATATCTAAAAAACAAAATTATTAATTACTTTATAATCCACGTCATCATTAAAATTCGAGTTAAAAAGATAGCATAAAATTTTTATAGTGATATAGATAGCGTGATCACGAGATTTTTCATTAAGTCCTACTTTATTTTTTAATCTGTTTGTATTTTTCACGATATTTGCTTGTGTGAATAATCTATGCTTGTCTGGTAATAATGCGCATGATTTTTATTGTAGATTTATAGAATAGAATTTTGTATTTAACGTGATCAAAGATAAAAACAAAAAGAAACCTGACACGTTAAACAACATTACCACAATTATTTAGATTTCTCTTAAATTCTTTAATCAGCTAAGAATTTTTTAAAAAATTGCATGTAAGTACACAATAGATGTAACTTTATTCAAAAACTAGTGCCTTAACCATCCTAAATTGCTTTAATAATTAAATGATTTGTTATATTACAATGCCTATTTACAATGTGCTAGAACAGATTTACCAATAAATTATTAATAGTTCTGATACATTTTTGTATTGGAGAGATTTATAAAAAATCGTTAATAAATATGTAATATGGCTCACTTGAAGTTAAGATTGTAGTATAAATTTATATATGATTAGTAACTCTAAATCTCTATTTTAAATTTAAATACAGAAATCGGCAAATTAAAATATAAAATAAATAAAAAATAAAATATGAGATACTTTGTATTTCAGTATACTTCATAACTTTTTATTAAAAATAAAATACAAAACTACAAGATATACAGTATATATGCAGTATGCAGTAATAAAATGATTAATCATCGATAAAATTAAAATAAATGATTCATGATATGTTAATATATTTGACTATTCAAAATTTTTTAAAAAGAGATCCAAAAACAAATATATGATATATATACCTAATGGATTCTTTTTTCAATGTTTGTCAAAAGTTTTATGAACGAAATTTTTTAAATATGATTATTATTTACCTTACTTTTTATAAAATTATTACGTGTTGTCTTAAAATTACAAATGGAACATACCTGTAAAGAAAAAAATTATATGTTTAGTTTAAAATTTAAAATTAAATAGAAAAATTAAACTCTACGCATGCTTTTTATAAATAAGCAACAGATTTTCGAAACAAGATGCAAATTAGACATTCGTGGAATTATAAAACTAAGAATGAAATTTATGTGGACAATGAATATGTGTTCTATACCATTTCGAAACTTTATATAAAACATTTTTACCATTACCATTAATTATACACACGCACACACACATAAACTTCATACAATTAAATAATGAGATTATTAATTTTGCCAATGAAACTTGGTTTTTCAAAGTTTGATGTTGCTCTAACATTAAATTCAGTTTTAATTCAGTTTTTTTTAACCAATTTGATTCATAAAAAATAGTTTTCACTAATATCTAAAAAAAAAAAAAAAATTTTACCATTCGGAACATGATAAATTAATCGTGAACAAATTCGAACGTATGTAATTCACGATTTGGAAATTTATAAAGGTAATTAAAAATTGTGAACACCCTAATGAAACTGCAAAATTAACTGTGAAAATTTATATTAAATATTTAATTGAAAATTATTTTTGTTTTATTTTATTTTAAATTTGCTTTAAAAATTGATTAATTAGTAGCGATAAAAATTTTTAATAAGTAAATAATGTATAGTATCTGAATAGTATGGATTGTTATGTCCGTATAATAATAATATCTTATATTAGTAAAAAAAATTAGCCAAATATGAGATTGAAGGACAAAACTATCAAAGAGAATAAAATTGAACCGTTGATTATTAAATTAATTAAAAATAGTTTTAACGGTTCGATCTACACCAAAAAATTTAAATAAAAATCTTAAATAAGTATTTGTCAAAAAACGATTACAGAATGATGATGTCATATTTTTAAAGTACATTCCTAGAATTAGAAATTCAAAGCCCATTAAATTTTTATATTTTAAATTTAAATTTAGTAATAACAAAAAGATAAAATAAATTTAATAATAAAAAACTTAATTTCCTTGAATAAAAAAGATTTTTAAGGTTTAAAAATCAAATCGGATCAATTAAAAAAAAAAAACAGTGATCGAAACTAATAAAAGGAGTTATTGATCAGCTTATATTCCAATGACCTCGTTATTACAATGCATATGAGCTTAAAGAAATCATTTTTTACTTTTATATCTTTTTTGAATTTTTGAAATAATAAAAAAATTTTTATTAAAAAAAAAATTATTTAAAATATAAAATAATAAAAAATTTATTGACCATTCACCAACACAAAATTCATAATTTCCATATTTCATACTTAATACTTCAGTGCATATTATGTATAATGAATTAATAAATTCCTCATGCTAATTATACTTAGTATAAAATTGGAATCGAATTAATTTCAAATTTAAAATTAAAATTATATTAAAATCAAAATTTAAATTATTCTTATGAAATATAAAAAGAATTGTTTTTCCATTTTTAAATCTTCGACTTTTAAGAGAATCTTGGATTTACGATTTTTTCATTCGCCCAAGAGAAATAAAATGTTTTAACATTAAGATTTAATTTATATTTTAGATATTTTATTATTTTTTACAATTTTTTAAAATTTTAATGCTGGTTCAAGCTGCTTTGAAATCAACCTTATAAATAAAGTACAATTATGCAATAATATAGTACAGTTCAATGAAGAGCTAGTTTTGGAAAAGTATCTACGATCAATTTTTATAGAGTCGATTGTTAATATATTTTGGAAATTTCTATTGGAAAAATTGAATCAGGTCCACAATTTGAATGAAACCTTATCGAAAATATATATCGTTTTTTAAGAAACTTTACATATAGAAAGATCGCAGATTTTTTTGACAAAACGATATAAGCCGAATTTATTATGGAATATTTATTTATTATTACCTATTATTATAACAATTCCTTATCCTAATGAAACTTTCCTTAGAAACATTATCCTTATATAACTTATACAAAATGTAACTTAAAATAATTTCGTTTTTAGGTAATTTCAATCCAGAAATAATTTTTATCGTAAAATTTTAAGATTTTTATTCAAAAATATACAAAGAAATAGTGAAAAGTACAATATACGCACATACTATATTATATAGTACATAACCATACATACTCACTTTGGAAAAATAATGAAAAAAGTAAAGTTAAATTTCAATTAAGTAGGCTCAGGCCCGAAAAAAAAAATTAATATTTAATGGTGATTCTAATTATAGTTAGTCGCTATTAATATCCTTTTCCTTTTTGAATTTATTCTTTAATACGATCTCATACAAGTCACTACTGAAATACCCGCCCGCATTTTTCATTAATATGTATATATATCAACATAATATTTATATAAATTTATAGAAACCCTGTGTTTATCTGAATCTTGAGATTTTTTTATTTTTCTGAATTCCTTTTTTTTAATTAGAGACATAGCAGACAATATGAGGTATTTAAGTGCACAAGAAATGGGATTATTGTACTCAAGTCATAAATAATATTTTTAATGAGATATCATTTGATTTATGTTTTAATATCAAAAATACCTTAAAAAGCAGAAACAGAATCAGAAAATAAAATAATAAAAAATCAACACCAAAGAATGAAAATTGCTATAACCAAGAAAGAGAAAGAACAATGATAAAAAAAACCGAAGAAACGAGTGGAATACCAGAAGAATTAGAAGAAATAAGAAACTTAAAAAAAAATGTTCACTTTCCGAAATCTAAATCGTATTGTTTTGAAAATGATAATAGTTATGTTGATAAAAATAGTTAAAATGATGGTGGTAATAGGAGTATCATATTTTCCCTTTATTAAACTTATAAGTAATTTAATTAAATTTAAAAATATTGATATATAACATCCGGCAATCTAATAATTAATAATCTAATCTAATAAAAATAAATATTAAGTATGTAAGTATGTAGTATATTTATTTTCAAATAAAAAAATATTCGACTGATTATTTCTCGGAACAAAATAAAAAATAAAAACCAATTCGTAATTAGGAATAGGTTAGGACTTAACAGAAAATCACTTGTAAATCTTGCAAAACGGCAAGAATTCAATCAGAAATGTAGAATTCCATAGTAAAGTTTTACGAAAAAAAAATCAAAAAAGTAATAAAAGAGTTATGAGTTGTGTGTAAATAAGTATATAGATTTATTTTGTATATAAAGCTTGGTTTAAAATACATAGAGACCACGCTATCCCTATGCTTCTTTGAGTAAAAAAGGAAAAATAAATATTTTTTATTTTTAGGAGCATTATATACATATATACTTCTCTTATTACATCACAATGGAATTTTGAAACGACTTTTGTATTCACCATTTTATCATTGAAAATTATTGTAGTCCGAGCGGGATATATAATTTGAAAAATTTTCGGCTTTTTGATTTTATTGAATTGATTACAACACTGAAACACCTTGTACCAATTTGTAATTAAAAAGATATGGGTTTATTGGAAAAAAGTCAATTATTTTGTTTTTTTTTTTGTAAAACTTCTTATATTATACTATATCATTCTTTATCAAATATCTTTTTGAAGTGTCCTTTATTATTATTATTGTGTTGTTATTATATGTATTATTGAAAATAATATATTAGAAAATGTTTATATTGAATTTTTTCTTTGAAAAGAACAGTTAACAATTAAAAGAAATATATATATATTTATATTCATGTATATTCTATTAAATATTATATACATATTATGGTATTGCATATACATACAAATTCTTTTTAGAAATTAATATCTATATATAGATCCTGATTCGATATAAGAGTCCTGTTAATAATAATTTGAGTTCTTGTACTTGTACATGCTAAAGTATATTTATGTACTCGTCTATTATTTTAATTAAATAGTAGCCCTCTTCAATGTATAATTAAATTTTTAGTGCTGCAGATGATTTTTTTTTAATGAAGGTACAACGTTGAACGTCGCTATTTGAAATAAAAGTAATTCATTTTAGTTTAGAATTTTAGATCAAAGAAACAAAATTACTGTTGGAGACATAAAAAGGTTTTAATGAACAACGTTTTCTATAAGAACATTTTATAATTATAATTATGATTATTATTCAAAATATCATTAGAAAATATGCAAATACTTATATATATATTTTACTATATTCAATTTTTGAACATTTCAAATACAAAAAAAAAACGGCCGATTAGAAAATAGTAATTACAAGTATTTGTTTTTTAATTTAAATCATTAAATATATGTATATACATATATATTGAAATATATTTTATATAATTACTTGCATTAATTATGAAAAGGAATTTTTAGGATACTATGAATAATTATCAATTACATTTTTAATAATCCATTTTTAATGGTTATTATCTTTATTTTGATATTGTAGTTTAAATTCTAAAATGTCAGTTAAAGTAATTGCACGCAGTAATTGCACATTTATTAAATTCAGAATTTTTAATTAAGGATTTAATTCCATTTGATCTTATTTGCCATATGATCTTATTTCGCTACAATATCTTTAAAAATTATAACAAATGAATTAATAATTCACATTATTGCTAAACACTAACATACTGTAATATATATATTTATTTACGTATTATGTACATTCTAACAATTGGCACATTTTTATATTTATATATTATAATACATACGTAATTAATCAATAACTTCAATATAATTAACTACAATTTGCCTGCACAATTTGGGCATAAAATGGGCGAAATAAATTAAGACCATAGACTGTAAATAAAAATTTTGATTTTGTAACCGACTATAAATATGTATATTTATAACACGGGACAAAAAAAAAGACGGGAGGGAAGACACGACGCAAAACAGACGCCCCCTGCACGCACTACAATGACCTAGTTTGCGTCGGGCTATTCAGAACTCGAAGTCATCAGAAATAAACACCTTACACAGTATATATATAAAATAAAGCCATCATTTTTTATAAACTAATTTCCATTGCAAATACTCCTAATGGAACTGCTGCACTCCCCTTAAAACTAGTACACATATTAAGTTCAAAGAAAATTAATATAATAAAATAACCAATAGATTATATTTATCGAGCCTTACTAGCCGACTAAATTTACAGCCTTATTAAAAAAATTATGTGTATATTATTAAATATATTTCTTATGTAATTCTACATTTCTACCCCGTTCTAACGTAATTGTTATGTTTAAAAACATTACTGTTATTCCTTGTTTTGTGAGTACTGAACACAAGAATTCTGCCCGATTATTTTTTTTTAAAGTATAAACGAGATAGCTATAATTTTACAGTAATAAAAATTATATGTCTATAAAGATATGTAATTAAATTTTGAAAAATAAAAAGAAAGTTATTAAAAAAAAGCGTTCCCCCCTTGAATATCTAATGAAAAAATTTTGAATAATATACATTAACTACTTACATATATCTAAAATACTTAATATATATTTAAGTTATTTTGCCCTGTCTTCGATTTACAAAGAGAAAACAACCTGAAAAAATAGCTGAATTACAGGATTTTACATTAAGTTACAGAAATAACGTATCGGTTCGGAATTACTTTAGTAAAATGAATAACTTGGTATATATAACTACCTGAAACCATACAATTTATATTCAAAAATAAATTGGATTCAAATCGTATATCAAAAATATGAATTAAATACTTTTAGGTTGAATATTTTCATGATTACAATACTACATACTTATTATTTAATATAAAATTTGTTTTGTTTCTTTGCATAGCCTTAATTTATAACTCTCAAAACATATAAAAAAGACAAAAACAGTAAATTTATGACAGCTAACACTTTACGAGTAATTTATTAATCTTAATTATAATAGTTATGAGACCCATTTTATAAGATATTCAATTTATGATTTGTTTTAGCTTGTAATTTAATAGCAGAAAAAATTTGTAAAAAAAAAACAATCAAATTGAATAAAAAAAAACATTAAATAAAAAAGTATAAAATTACTATTATTATTTCATAAATTATAACTAATTTTACTAATTTTAATGGTTATTTTTTTTTATTATTTGTTATTATTGCATATAATATAAAGGTTAAGTTGGTTGGTTGATTGTTTTTTTTTTTCATACCAAATGGATTTTAATTTTTATGCGTCAACAATTGAATTTTTTATGCGGTCATTCATAAACGATTTAACTATGAATTGTGGCTTTTTATTTTTAATTTTTTTTATGATTAAATATCTGTTTTATTTAAAGTTAAAGGTTAAAAATTAATTTAATTAGATTATAAATATTACAATGAAATATAATTTGTTCTAAACTTAAATGTTATAATCATTATATTGAAATTATTTTGATTGTCGGTCGGTCGATTGTCGTTTTAAAGCCATTTTGAATAAATTATAAGAAAATTTCTAAGTTAGGGTTCTTCAAATCAAATTCCTTTCAATAATTGACATACCTGTTGAATAGCAGAAAAGGCTGTCTTAATTAGTTAATATCTGAACATACGGATGTCAAAGTTATTAGACATTAAAAAAGGTCTCATAATCTGACCAATGGCTTAGAGGTTAAGACATCGATCTTTCATAGGGAAAATCACGGGTATAATCCCCGGTTAGATCATACTTAATAAAAAAAATATCATAAAATTGTATATTTATATTGTAATATAAAATTAGATATAATTAAAATATATAGGAGGCGCACAAAAATAACATTTGAATTTTATAATCATAATTCAAATAACATTTAACATTTTATAATCATATACAATAATCTTATACAACGGCTTAGTAAAAATAACGATTAAAGAAACTAAAGCCAAGTTTAATTAGAGTTGGTTAATGTCCTTACATCTTAAAGGAGAGGAAAGGAAAGCAACGAAAGGTCTCCTTACGGTTAAATTTATTTAAATCAAGGAACAACACAGGAAAACTTAAATGCAAACAAAACAAAAGAAAGATGAATATAAAATGTAAAATATTTATAATTAAAAACATTTACATAAATAGAAAAAATTATACTTGGCAACTCTTAATACAATTAATCAATTGCAAAATTATTCATTTTGAAATGTTAATGGTTTTTAAATACCTCAATTATTATAACTGAAATTGATAAGGGTAATTCAAATTTAATAAGTAATATACATAAATAATATATATATATATATATATATATATATATATATATATATAGAAGACTAAATAATTTAATATTTTGAAAAAATTCATAAAAACAGCATCAACAAAAATTGATTGTTTGATCAGTTTTAATTTTTTTTTTTTTTTTGAAAAATAGATACCAACACCTACTTGCAAATATTTGTAAAATTGTTAAATGTTAACCAAAATAAAAAGGTTATTTGAAAATTTTTTGTAAGAATAAGGTTTTGGTTGATTGGTTTAATTCTTAACTTTAACATTTTTTGTAGCTCTTCTAATTGAGCAGTGCCGTAATATTTCCCCTATTTTGTGTTCGCATCGCATTTTAACGTGATTACTAAAAGCTGGTGCATTTACCTCTATGATAAATTCGGTATTTTTAATAATAATGCTTTTGTTTTATTTTAAAATTGTAATAAGCTTAAGTAAGTCACAAATATACAAAATTGATTAACGTTAATGTGCTTAAATTATACAAAAACAAAAAGCTTTAAATTAAGACTATTAAATTAAAAATTTACGAAATTGAAAATGTTGGTATTATTATTATTTATTTATTTAAAAATTATTTTAATTTTATTTTTATCAGATGTAGATTTCAGTTATAAAAGTCATAAATTAAATACATACATATAAGAGACAATACTTATGGGAAGATTTATTTGGCTTAATTAAAAATTTAAGTTTCAACATAAAGTAATCAAAATAATTGTATGAAATTAATTAATAATTAAAAAAAAACCTTATTTATAATTCAACTTTCACTTCTTATATCATTAATTAACTCCCCCTTGATTTATAATTTCATTTTTTATCGTGATATTCTTGTCTCTTTCTGCCACCATAACGAAAAATCAAATACTTAATGGTACTTGAAAACAATTCTAATACCATTAAAAACGTTAATTACTTAACCAAAATTATAATTGAAATATGAAGATTTTTTAGCCATTTTCAAGTTTCATATTTTTTTTGTAGATACTTATTAATTAATCAAAAATTTTTATTTTTTATAATTTTATAAACGTGAAAATCGCCACCAACATTTTTTGGAAATCGGATTAAATAATTTTAAGAGTGAAAGAGAATCTATATAATAAAATTTCATGGTTGGTTAGCTAATTAAATTCATAATTAATTATGGATTTGCTAAATTTACCAAAACTTTTAAAAAAATAATCAAAAATATTTTTTGCCGATTCGTATTTCCCATTTTTTTTTTTCGATAATTTCATTAAATTTTTTTTTTTAATTTCCTTTCATTTGAAGAAGTATTAAAAAAATTTTAAAAAATCAAAAATATATAATAAAGAATAAATATTCAATTCGAAAATTTTTAAAGAAAACAATCAAGGAATGAATAGAAGAATTTCTTATAATTACAAACGATAAGAATACATTTCTTTAATTAAACAATTTGAAAGACGGGAAAGTCCTTCTGCTCCGTTTTTTTTTAAATAGACTTATTAAATTTATTCTGTCTGTTCTCCACATGTACAGCAAAATTTGTAGATCTTTTAACATATAAGTAAATTATATATAATCTTATTACAAAACATAATTTTGTGGAAGAACTTTTTCGCGTTCTCATTTGGAGTATTTATCCGTAAAATCCGTTCACTGAAGATTTCGTTAATTTTTTTATCAAAAATTATTTTATAAGATTCTTCAAATTAAGAAAGGTTTTGTTAGAACTACAAAATTTTGTCAGTTCTGTAAAATCTCTATTGTCATAAATTTTTTATCCACCGGTTATTAAATTAAAAAGCGATTATCTTATAATATTAACATTACAAAACTTATTTGAAATAATTTTAAAAAATATTATAAAAATAAAAATCCATTTTCAATTATTAACTTTAGCTAAAAAATACATATATTGCAATAAAAATCTACAATATCTAAAAAATACACCGTCCCTTGTTCCAATTTTTATTATTCAGTTCTGATTACAATTTATTTTTAAGACTTATTTCAGTTTCAGGACGAGATTTCACTCAAATTTATATAAAAAAACATACACACTAACAAAAATAAAATAAAAAAAATGATACTGAATAAACTATTGGCAAAACATAAGAATCTTAGGAACCCCAAAAACATTACCATCACTAAAAACATCAGAAGAAGAACAACAATATATAATAAACATTAAATAATATGAAACATATTCAGGGTCTTAATTCTTTTTTAAATGCGGCATTACCCACCGACACTAATGAAAAAAAACTAGAACAGAAAAATTAATAAAAAAAAATATAAAAAAGGAGACAGAGACAACAGGTGGTATTATTCTCACAGTATTTAGAGTTTTTGATCGTAAAACTTTATTCTTTTATTATTTTATTCGAACGCGTTATATTTATATACACACACATTTACATTCAAACAACCATCAGACATATTATATTTTTATTATTTCTGTATTCTAAATTTTTATTTAAAATAAAAAAATGTCGTACCAGCGTATCATATCGTGTACATAACATTGAGTATTTAAGAGTTAAATCTAGCCAAAAGTAATTATTATCTAAAGTTGTTGTTACTAAAATTATAATTCAACACAATGGACTTTTCTAATTCTGTTTTTCAAAGGGAAGAAGAACTGAAACATATTAAGAACATATTATTATGTAATTTTAAAATAAAAATTAACCAAAAATTAATTTTATTTTAAAAAGTTATTTAAAAATTTTGTTGTCATAAACAATTTAATTTAAAAGGTGGACAATTAATTTATACTTCCCTTATTTTTTTTTGTATTTTTTTAGAATATTTAAGTTTAAAAATTCAATTATTCCAATTTATTAAACCTAATTTAATTCAAAAATGAATTCCATTTTCTGTTTTCTTTAATGGTATTTGGTAGGTACTAATACAACTCAATTATGATAAGCTAGCCTTAATTACCTCAACTATTTGGTAATTTATTTAAAAATAATATATGAAAGGGAAAAAATTTTTTTTTTTTTTTAAAAATACAATTTGAAAATATCAACAACATAGTGTTAAAGTTTGGCAGTATGGTATGATGTTATAGTTAATAGAACTTACAACTAAGTATTCGAAAGATCTTCCAATTTATACACTTTTTGACATTTATTGCAATAGCGTTTTTGTTGATTAAGTTCTATCATAGAATAAATATAATAGAAAAAGTGACAAAGTCATATAAACTTTTTTAGTATGAAATATTTTTGAGAAAAATAAACGATGGGCAAGGTTTTGAATGTATTAGCGAAGACTTATTCTATTCAGAAAAGATTTCGTTTACTTAATAAATAAAATAAAAATGTTTATTTACCCTTTTTGTAATAAAATTATATACACACTTGCTCACATATTTATTTACTTAAACATAAAATTTTAAAATCTACATACAGTGCACACAGCAACGTACACAACACATAATATATACAAATATAAAGTTTAATAAATTTTGCAGTTAAAAGAAAGAAACGTTTGGAACTTTTTAAATAGACGCGAAATAACCATTTTTTCTCACATTTTCAAAAAAAATTGTAAAAATATGCCTATATAGTTTCTGTCCGTTCGTCCGCCCGTATGTTTACAAAAACTTTTACTTCGTTTAAAATAGAGTAAAGAAATTTTAACTACGGGTAGATATTGCAAAAAAAATTACTTCCGTAAAAGATTTTTTTTCTTTAGCCCACAAAATAATCAGTATGTAACACGAAAATTTGAAAAAGTGTTTTTTAAACGCTTGGTTTTTTCATAACTTGTTGATTATTTTAAATAAAGTTCGAATGTTTGACAGGAACATAGCCTAGGTTTGCAATATTCAAAATATTTAAAATTTTATAAAAAGAATTTATTAAATATCTTGAATCTTGATTAATGATTCTTGATAATGATTATTAATTATGATTACTTTTAACATTGGTAAAATTATGAAAAAAGATTATCTATTAGAATTTAATAGACAATCTTTTATTATGAATCTACGTTCTTTTACCTCCACACATAAACTTATTCATTTTTATCATATGAATCAATTTGAACTCTTTTTAAAAAATTTGCCTTATAAAAGTGCGTTGCTGTGTGCACTGTAAGTAAATTTTAAAATATTATTTTTTAGTAAATAAATATGTGAGAAATGTGTACATATATAATATTATAACAAAAAAAGTAAATAAATACTTTTATTTATTAAGTAAAAAAAATATTTTCTGAAAAAGTTTTATTAATACATTCAAAACCTTGACCATCGTTTATTTTTCTCAAAAATATTTCATACTAAAAAATATTATATGAATGTGTCCCTCTTCCTTTAATCTTTATTCTATGGTTCTACGTATTTATTTTTTAAAATAATATAGAGGTTAGAAGTTTGTCGCAGACTCTTATTTCCTGTTGGATATTGGTACTTGAATTTTTTTCTTTTGAAAACTTGGTTATTGGTACTTACTATCTACATATTTATTATCCAACTTTGCGTTATTGTAATAGATAATATGTAACAGCATTAAAGATAAACTTAAATTTAAGAAATATATTAGTTATATTCAATAAATTTAGTTTAAGTAATAAAAACAATTTAGTTATTTTATTAATACTTAATTAAATATTTAAGTACTTACTTATAATACTAACATAATAGAAGATTTGGAACTTACTTCACAGATTACAATAGAAAAACAAGCAAATTTTAAATCTATTTTTTATTAGGCCACTGACATTATTAAGCTTTTTTCAAAATTTTTATTTTGTTAGATTTCGTTCTCTTTTTATATTTTTATTGTTTCGGAATAAAAATAAATAAAAAAATGATTTTGTTTTGTTGCCGACATTTTCATGAAATTTTTAAATATATATGTACATGTGGTGTCACTATCTCTGCTTACCAGGCTGAAAATAATCTTTGAATTTTCAGCACGATAAAACTAATAATGTGTGAACATCTTAATATATCG
Source organism: Dolichopus griseipennis (assembly GCA_963082915.1). NCBI lineage: Eukaryota > Metazoa > Arthropoda > Insecta > Diptera > Dolichopodidae > Dolichopus > Dolichopus griseipennis. Next base: position 107,830,150 of record OY720444.1, on the reverse strand, counting down.
TTGCCAACGAATATACATACTCATATGCATTTATGGACTACATACATTAAAAATATTTAATATACATATATATCCACAAATATAATAAAACTATATTTGTACAATTTTGAAAATTTGGCCATAAAGTTTTATCGTATTGAAATTGTTTTTTCATTTTATTCGTCTGGATTTTTTTTTTGTATTTTTAATTTGCGCTCTTTATTTGCAATGTGATGTGATGTGACAAATAACTATATTATTATTTAAATATGTATACATTTATACTAGATGCCTCAGAAGTGTAGATTTATTGAATTTAGTAGATAAAACATATCTCAAAAAAAAAAATTTAAGAAAAAATAAATATTTAGTTTGTTTTCCATATACATATTTAGACATAGGTATATGCCTAAAAATTTGAATTTTGTGAGATAGGTATTTTCAGAACATTTAATTTTATTGATTGAGACTTTATTACTTCAACTTGTTTTTTTGTATCTTTAATGCAATATTTTTTTTCTCCAAATATTAAATATAACAAATATAATTTAAAAAATTAATGCCTACTTAAAAATTTTAAAGTAAATAGAGTTAAGTTGTTTTTTCATTAAACTGAGATTAAAAATAAATTAAATTATACAATTAAGAACCTACTTATGTAACTACTTTTAAATATTTCTAAACCATTCTAAAATCTCTAATTTTTTTGTCGATATGAAAAAATAAAAACACGACCATTCAAACCGTTTGTGGTAAATTTTATGTAAATTATTCCGCATTGAGGCAATTTTTTGCTTATGTAGTTTAACAGTGATTTCTTTAAACTAACTTGTGACATTTATGCAGTTTTATGCTTTAACCTAAAATTTGTAGAGCAGAAGTTGAAAAGTAAAGTACCTACTTCAATAATTGAATATTACTTATGCTTATATCATAGGTATTTAACAGATTTTCTGGACACCCTGTTTAAAGAAAGTAAATAAAATAATTGAAAACCAAAAATAACTGTAAAATCGTATTTTATTATATACTTACATACATACAAACACTTTTTATAAAAAGTACTTATATAAAAATTTGCTTATAGTTCGTTAAATATGACACACTGTAAGAAAATGGAACAATACAAAATTATTAAAAAAAAAAAGTATTGAAATTAAAATGAAAAAAAAAAAAAATTGAAAATAAGTCAAACAACAAAAGAGTTGATTGTACGATTTTTTTAAAGTATCTGCTCTTATTAGTGTTTATTTATTACATATTTACAAACACATTCAAATTACATTTATTAATAAATATATGTACCTAATAATAATTAAGTGTTGTATGTTTGTTTAGCTATATTTTTAGCTAAAGTACTTCTATAGCGATGTTGTTTAGTATAATTATGATTAAACATGAAATTGTGCTAAAATATTCTTGAGAAAAGATCATCTCCCCTAAATTTAGAAATTAAACTTTAACCGGAGCCTTAACTATTATTTTTGTCGTGATATTTAACATCTAAACTGAGATGTGTTAGAGATAACTAAATACTTTTAAACTATTAAAACTATAAATTTGTCCAATCAGGCAAATTTTGCCAAATTTTACTTACTAATATTTTGCCAAATTTTACTTATTAAAACATAAAATAATGTGAAAATTGTATCTAATCTAAGTGGATCAAACTTACACATTCACGATTTTATATGTTATATTTATAAACCTTATGAATTTCCTTTTAACTATTATAAACCAGATAATTATTTGAAACTAAGATATTGTACCTAAGTTTAGTTAGTTTTTGCAAGTCCTTAGTTACTTATTGAGCTATGTAACAATATAGATATATACATATATCTGAAGAACAAACTCAAATATTAAATTCGTATTGATAATTTAAACTCGATCAAAACCTAAATGTATTATAAATTTGTGCTAAGAGAATAAAATATAAAAATACTTAGCTGGCAACATTTTTTTTTAAATAAAATGCATAATATAAAGTCAATTTATCCAGCAATTTCGATAAATTCTTAGTAACTAAAAAGAGGCAACTTATCGAAAAGTATAATAAGAAAATATTATTTTTAAAATAAATTTCCTGTTAATAATTTAATTTTATTTGTATTTTTTATTGTCATCTCAATAAACAATATTAAAAAAATTATTTTCAAGTGATTAAAAATGGTCAAACCAATTTTTAATGAGTTTATGTTGTGGTTTCGTTTTTTCACAAATTTTTGAAACAAATGTGCCTCCATAGTTTCACACTGTCTGTCGTCTCGGGTATTTACAAAACTTTTACTAATAAATGAATAAAGGAATCAAATTTTAACTAGCAAAAAATCGCAAAAACCAAATGCATTTAACACCTACTTTCTGTAGTCCACCTGTTAAACAGTTACAGCCTACAGAAGTGTAGAAATGCGTTAAGTTTATAAAAGTTTTATAAGATTAATTCCAATCTGAAAACCACAGCGGCTTTTATAAATGTTATAAATACATATTTGTTATACAATTCTTAAAATTTACCCTTATGGGAAACTCTTAAAAACTTGAAATTTTGAGATGAGTTAGATCTTTGAGTTTCGAAAACTAAAGTGATAAAAAAATAATAATATACGATTTTGAAGAATGTGTAACATAAATAATGCCTGTAGAAAATTTTTTCCCAATAAAAAATCAATTTTTTTTTTTTTAAAAACCTTTAATTTTTTCATTACTTGTTTTTTTTTATAACTTAAAGTGATTACAAGGTAATAGAGATAAAAAATGTTAATATTCGATTACATATTACAATGAACGATTGTTTTTAATATTATTTAAAGTTCATTTTATATAACTGAGCAAAGTTCACTTTAAGCGCCTAACTGTATTTTGGAAATATTTACTTATGCATGGCTCTATCTCCAGATATAAAAAAATGTTTGCAAAATAAATCATAAATAACAGAATACATATAAATTTGGAGTTAATAATGAAACAACACTGAATTAAAAATTGAAATATTAAACAATATTAATTCTAAGCAATAAGTTACCTATTCTTATTTTTGTTATCAGATTACAAATGGGTTATTTTTAGATTTTAAAATCTTTTTATTTTAGGTTCATTTATAATATAAGCAAGTGTCGAAGGATTGAGAATCAAATTAAAAGAGATTTAGGAATTAAATGTTAAATTAGTAGATATTTACATTTATTATAAATATACTATCGAATCACCTTTGTTTTAGCAATATTTAAGTTTAAACGATTGACATTGACACTAAATTTAAAATAATTTTCAACTACATATTTATTAGTTATATTTAAACCAATAAAAAATAGGGTGTTTAACCCACATTTAAACTTAGTAATGTACCTCTTTAATAAGAAATATTTAAATAGATGCAAATTGACATATTAGCCATACCGGAAAAAGTACCAAATCTATTAAACTTAACTTCTTTAAAATGTATACCGATGGTTTATTTCAAAATTCATGTGTAATTAAAAGTTACTTTACCTAATTAAAAACTTGATAAAAATTATCAACATCGAATTTGTCATTATAATTAAAAGATTTTATTTATTTTTATTTATTTATTTATATTAAATATTTACATACATTAGTATTAGTATAATTTAATTAATTATTATATTGTTTACAACTGGCACAAACATCTAAAGCCTTCGACGATATAATTTATAAGTACTTAGGGAATATTATTTATTTTGTTTATATCATATTTTACTATATTTGGTAATTTTTTGGTAAATTTTTTTTTTTAATTAAATATTTCATGGCCCGTACGGGAATCGAATCCGCAGCCCCCAGCCAAATGCTAACCTACTGACATCGACGCTCCATAATAAGCCAAATGCTAACCTCCTACCACCGACGCCCCATTTAAAATATAACATCTTTAAATATTTTAATTTAATTTTTTATTTAAGTTGAGTTTTTTTTAAATAACTTCGTTGTTTTTTGATCGTTTAAATTTGACATTCCTTATTAAATAAACTATATTTTATTTCTCGGAATTTACTGTTAATACATATTTACAAACATACATAATAATGTAATCTATACTAAAAATTTCTTCTTCTATCAATTTTAAAAACCCTCTTAATAAATTAAGTAGTATTAAATGTACAAATAAAGGTGTGTCTGACAACAGATTTTTTAGTGTTGAGTAGGTATAACAACAAAAACAAATCAAAAATCACTTAGGTATCAAACCAACAATAACGACAACAAAATTTTGATTATTTTTTATTTTATCACCTTAAAAAAATTTAATATTTTAAAACACAAACATTGGTCAATTGTGTCAACATTGTTTAAAAAATATACATATCTATATTTATACGTTATATCTGTATGAATGTATCTCTAGATTAATGTATAGTTAACAAGAAATTCGAGTGTTTAACATAATTGTTTTTTGTATCTATATTTTTTTAGCACATAATTAAAAAAATATTAAAAATTGTACCTTCATTGTTTCATTTTGGCCGTCTCTATGTTAACAAAACTTTTACACCATTTAAAATAAAGAAAAAAAAATTCAACTATGGGCACTCGCCTATAGCAAAAATATTAATTTAATGGAAAAATTGTAAATCCAACCTTTTACGGAGCTCCAGTCCATACGAAATTGCCTACAAAATCCCTATATTTAAATTGTTATAGCCAAAGTTCTCCGAAGTATATTTTCATTCTGTAATCGCTAAATGAAAGCTCTATAAATATATACAACAATTATGTACAGTTATGCGAAAATCAATCTTAGCTAAGTTATTGATGCTTCTTTTAACTATTCTGATAACTTAAAAATTTTGAGAGGTGTGAAATTTCACTTCAAGAAACATTTTAATATGGCCCACCCTTATGAGCTATGTGGCCAAAATCAGAAGATTTGGAGTTTTTAAAACCTACAGTATCACCAATACCTTTCCAAATTTTTTTTTTATGTAATGTATAAAAGTTAGAACTTTAACATTATTCTTCAATGTACTTATGTGAACAGTTTGTGGTTAATTATAAAGAGTTTCCGTTAAATTGAAGAAAATTTCTATTGAGTTTTTATAATAAATTTTCGATTTTACTCAAAACATATTTTTGAACTTTAATTTTGAAAATGAGCTTTTTTAAAAACCATAAATTTTTTGAATTACTTGTTTATTTGAATTTTCTGATAATGTTATCAATCATATTTTCATATCAATAAAAAAATTGAACCACAACTGCTGATAAAACCATATAAAAAAACCAAAAGTAAAATGAAGAACGCAACACAATTTACTTTAAATAGACTAAAGGAAGGTCTATGCTATCTTTTAAGGTAAGAAGTATCCTATCTTTTAACAAATATCAAATTGTAAAAAAGATAAGATTATTAATCTAAATGAAATAAAATTTAATTTAAAAAAAAGAATTTAACAAAATTAAATGTAAAATTAATTTTAAGAAGTCGTTATAACTATAGATACACTTGAAAGTGAAGTGGACAAACTTGAAATAATAGAAATAATTATTTTGTTAAAGATATTTTTTGACAAATAATTAACAGCAATAGATGTGTTCATAATTTTAATTAAACGGTTCAGAATGAAGAAGCAAGAAAACTTCCTTTTTTGAACACATTACTTTCGAAAAACTGAATTAGAGTTGATTTTCAATTGAATAGAACTTTAATACTTTATTTAATAAGTATCAGAAAAGCCATGAAAGATGATTTGTGCTTAACTTAAAGTTCTTTTAAAAATATATGTAGTATGTACGTATATGTATATACTTAGTTGATAATCAACGAATAAATTTAAAAATCTTATCTTTTAATTTTAGGTTAACTTTTTAATGGAATTCATATGAACAAACGGATAGTTAAACACTAAATATGCCGTTATTCTTTTAAACACAAACTAAAAGATGAAAATAAACCAAAAACAAAAACAACATAATTTGAAGATTATAAATTTCACGCAAAATGAATTTATATCACACTTTAAAATACGCCACCATAAAAATTTTATTTCAATATCGCCATCAGTTTTTCTGCTGTTTCAGAATTCAGTTTATTATTTTTTTATTCAATACAAATGACTCTTATGACTCTGTTTCATTTCACAAAAAAAAAACAACAAAAAACAAAAAAAAAAGCATATAAATGTTTTTTTGGTTTTGTTTACAGTATTGCGGTAAATATATAACCGGAAACTAGTATGTAATATGTATACAAATATGCTCAACTTATATACAATTAAACAGCACTGTGCTATTAATAGTTGATAATGTTAATTTGTATAATGTTAAACAAACATTATGGGGAAAGTAAACCTCAATACTATGTTATAGGACGACTATGCTAACTAGATTACTATAAGATTAAAAGTTCTAACAAAATATCTGGATAAACCCTAGGAAAATTTATTTTTCTCTTTAGTGTTGTACATTTTAAAAAATCACATTCACAAATCAAAATGAAGATCTGGAAAAGACAAAACTTAGAAGAACACTTATAAAAAAAAAAAAAATGTGTTGATTAATACTAAAAGCTTACATAAAACATAGTTACCAATGTCATGAGCATTTCAGAATATGAAATATATATTAGAATTACAAACTAGTTTTAATGGATTTATCAAAAGTTACTTTGGATGTATTTCTGCAACAGTTAATAGGTATAAATTTAAAAATTTTTTATTCTGCTGATAGAATAATTCTAAAAATTAAATATGGAGCTCTAACGGAAATCGAAAATGTTTCATTGATATATAAGTTTCTATATTTTTAGAGGCAGTAATCAGCGGTACAACTACAGCGTTAAATCACTTGTGAATTATTTGTGACTTATTATTTGTTTGAACTAAATTTTTAAAAATAAAATTTGTATTGTGAATGCGTTTTATTGCCTAATTCAATTAAATTATGTGCATTTGAAAATCAAAATATATGTATGCATATATGATGCTTTTTACATATCCCTTTTTATCAACCATATGTAAGATAGGGAATAAATAATAACCAAAATAGGAAACTTTTATGTGACTTAGACAATATACCTAAATAACACACTTTGAAGTTTCATATTCTTAAAATATTTGTTTCTATTAAATCTCAGTAAATATAAGCAGACTTTACACTCAAAGTAACTTAAAATCTTAAGAAAAAAATTGTATTTCATTAAATTAACCAAAATAAAAAATAAAAGAAAATAATTAACTATTTGTAGATTGTCATGAGGAATGAGTTATTTATTAAGTAAATAGAAACAATAATTGATTTAATAAAAAAAAAATACATATATTTTTTTAGTTTCTTAACTTTAGTTTTTTCTCCCAAAAAGGAGCGCCTTATGATATTTAATTTGTCATCCATCGTTTTCACATCAGTTGTTTGCATAACATTTTTTTTTTAAATATGCACTTCTAGTTTACGTATTCAGGGATCATTTTCATATAAACTTGGAATTTGTTTTCGTACGCCAAATACGAATTGAACACGATGATTAACATGAGTAATCATTGATCAAAAAATACATTCATTCATATAAATATAAACAAATAAAAAATATAAAGAAATAAAATTTAATTTAACAATATAACTCACAGATATAGCAATTGCCTTATAAGCCAATATAAAATTAATAAAATATAAAACAAATAGAATTGTAGGTATCTATTGAAAATCTAAAACGTCTATAGGTTTGCATTGAAAATCTAAAATCTACACGCTTCAAAAGACCAAAATATGTCAACGAGATTTAATTTATACTTCAATACAGTCATTTACAGAAATAATACAGAATTAAAAATTTTGGTTTTCTACTAAATTTTAGTTTTTAAAATTTATCAATGAATTTTCATATAAATGAAAAACTATGATGTGTAGTGATAAATATCCACGATTTTACATAAGCTACATAAAACAATTATGACCCAAGTCCAACTCTTGTTCCTTTTTTATCGAACATTGTATTAAATATTTCTTAAATTATACATTACTACTGTATTACGTTTCTGTTGCTCTGAATTTATTCAATTTCACTTATATTGCAATCCAATCAATCATTTAATTAATTTTTTTCGTTTTAATGGCTGCGTAATATTTCAAAACTAAATTATTGGAAAAAATTATCTTTGTTTTATTTTTATGGAACACTTATTTATTTGATTTTATTTTCAATTTCCAAATTTTTATATTTCCCTTTTCGATTTCTTTTTGCTTTTGTTACTAAACATCTGGTCCTGCTGTTAACTTAAATTTTACCTTCCCTTGAAATAAAAAATAACAGACTTTTGTTTCTGTCATTTTTTCCCTATTTTTCTTTTAAAAAAAATCAAAATTGTTCGAACAACATTAAGAGGTCATTCTAGTTGCATAATAACCCCTAACATATTGATAAAAAAAAAAACAATTGAAAACCCTTAGGAAGGTCAGTTCCGATAGTTTTTTTTCTGCGTTTTGAGTTTTTATTATTTTAAAAATTTAAGTCTGTCGACGCTATTTCAATTTGAAGTTAATATTAGTAAGTAAGAGTCTTATTAATACTAGAAATTTGTTAAATTTATTTTTATTTTCCAATTCTTTCAACCCCTTCGTTTTTACAAAAGTTATAGATTTATTTCAGTGCAAAGCAAAGTTAAATTATATTTTTTCATTTACGTGAGTATGTACATAGAAATGATTAATTATTACAATTTAACGTATATAACTATACATATTAGTTTTATTTTTATTTTTGTTGAGGAGGGGGACAAAGTTTAAACAAATTTTCTATTAATTAGCATCTTATTAAAAAAACATTGAATTACAAACATTTTAACTGCCTCAAATCTATAAACTTTGAAAAACGGAAATTTAATTGTAATATTTCACTAACGCGGTTTGTTTTGGAAATTATTTTTTTTAATAACAGTAGGAATTTTGGGTACTACAATTTCTTTTATGAAGTTACCTTATTTTTGTTGAAAAAATTTATTATCGACACTTATATTTACGTGTTCTAGATTGAGTTTACAATGGGAAATATGAATAACTGCATCTTCGAATAAAATTATGTTTTTTAATTGATCCCTGTGTATAAATAATAATCCTGCTCTTATTATACTTAAAAAAGCTATGAGCTTTATAAACGAATATTCGCAGTTTAATACTTTATTTAAAATAAAAGAAAATGTAATTCCTCTCTAAAACTATAAAATTTTTTGTATTTTGTAATCTGACATCTACTTTACTATTTTGTATCGATCAGATCTAGTTAAAATAATTAAATGCCATTGACTTTGCAATTAGATCATTTAATTGAATATTCTCTTAAAGAAATTTCATTAAATTACATGGATTATTTTTCCGGAATTTTCTTGAAAAGAAAAATTAATTATTGTTAATCAGTACATCATTCGAGTATGATCGGATTTTTTTATTAAAAAACTAAAGAACAACGATAAAGTTGATTAATAATATGAAAGATGTTTTATATTTTTCAATAAATTCTTGGAATCGTATTAAAACCGATTAATTAAAAGCGAAATACAACAAATCCAAATATGGTAAAAAGTAAAAAGTATAAAAGATTAGTATAACAATATGAGGAAGACTAAAATATTTATTGCGAAGAATTTTATACTTTAGTAATTCTATTAATGTAGTAGAAAATCGGGACAATGAAGCTGGTTTTTAAAAATGTAAAACAATTTTACACTAGTTACGAGTTTTTAAAAGTTATTAATTAAAAAAATACAAATCTAGATTGAAGAACATTTTTAATGATCATTTACTTCTGAGAAAAATAAATCAAGAATATTTTTGTTAACGTTTTTAATTGTCAATTATATGGCGCACTTTTATGGTAATTAAATACATCATATTTAGTTTACAGTAAAACGCACTTCATAGTTACAGCATAGTCTGGCAATTTATTATTTATTTTAGATCACAAGTTCGATTAATTTTTAACATATTTAAAAATTATAACAAATAAATATGGTTTATTTTCATATCGTACAGGCAACACTGTCATGGTTTCAATAAGAAAACCGTTATACGAATTTTATTTGAAAATTTTAAATATTTAAAAATTATAACAAATATAATAAATTACAAGTTGATAATAAAAGATTTGTAGAGAGAGAAAGTATCTGTGTCAATAGATTTGCCTTTAGGAATCAAAAAAACTTCTTGTTAGATGTAAAATGTACTTTAGAATCGATATTAAACTCTGACATTTGTTTCACATTTGATTTAAACAGAAGGAAATTAAATAAAACTACAAGAGTCCAAGATTTGCTTTAATTGAAATTTCAAACTTAAATTAATGTTTATAAATTAGAAAAATACCTTTCTTATATATCTTTAACAAACATCAAAATATAAAATTATCTCTTCTTAACTATTATAAATATTTTTCAAAATAATTAAAATTTCAAACTTTCAAAGTCACCTTTAAAATATATATGCTAAATACAAATATGCATGTAAAAGGCTGGCTTTACAAATTTATAATTTTATTTGCTATTTGTCAACAAAATCGGTACAATATACAAAAGTAGTAAAACAATAACTTCTTAATTTTTTAATTTATTTATAAGAAAAGGTTGATTTACTGTCCAAACCAAAGTTTAAAAAAGTAAAAGGCCAGAATCTGTTCGGAAATGTTATACGATAAAGTTGCTTTGTGCAACAATATTGACGTTAACTTTCTGATATCTTTATTTAAAAAGCATTTTTATAACATTAACTAAATATTTAAAACAATGTTGTGAACAATAATTAAAATAAAGAATACTTATAATATAAAAAAAAACTAATTTCCCTCAACATAATCATTAATATTCATTTTTTTTTTTTTTAAGATTTGCATATTTGGTAGCACACCGTACTTGTAAAACAACGAAAAAAGCACTCATCATCATCACTTCGAAAAAAAAACAAAGTATAAAACTGGTCTGATAAACAGGTCACTAACTTTTGGTTTGCCTTTATAATTTGCAAATTGTAATAGTAAAAATTAACAGTAACACAAGCTCAAACAATTTTATAAAATGTTGTAAATGTCAGAAAATGAAGAACAAACAGTAAAAAAAAAAAGAAAACAATAAAATTGCGGAAAACATTGTATAAAATGGTGGGAGGAGAAAGAGATTAATTTTGAAATACCAACATATATTTAGAAAATATTGTAGAACGTAGCAGTTGAGTTGTAAAAATTTCAATTGCTGTATCATTATTTTGTTTATGATTGCTGGGCTGTTGTTTTGATGTTTAGACGAGAAGTGGTGCATTAATTTTTCTACATAATAAAAATAAATAAAAATGCAAGAAATAAAACAACAAATCAAAATTTTAAACATTACCATTTTATTTTTTGGATACGAAAATTACCGAAAAGATCTGCAGATATTATTTTATATGTACTTAAGCTTTTTTTTGTTCTTGTTGCAGTATAATTGTTTGCTTGTTTTATTTTTTATGTCTGATTGTTTGATTTTTTTTTTACCAAAACGTTTTTTACATAAAGGCATTTTTTTTGTTTTGATTTTTGGTGTAAAAAATGAAACGCTTATAAAGGACGCTTAAAAAATACAAATAATGAAGAATAGGTAGTTTTTTAGGAGAGATTTCAAAATATTTATTATTTTTCATGATTTGAATTTTATAAATTTCAGTTTGCAGTAAATTTGAAGGTACATTAGAGAATAATTAACAAAAATTCGGAAGTAAAATATGAAAGAATTGGATTTGCAACAATTGCAACAATGTGTCAATACATATAAAAGAATTTTAAGAAGCTTTATATAGTTCCAAAAATGAATTACTTAGTAATTGTATTACAAATAGATTATATATACTTATATATATATATTGGTATATTTAAATACCAAGTACATAGATATATAGAAAAAATTACTCGGAACAAAAACAAGCAAAGCTAATTTTTTCCACAATAAACTAGGAAACAGTTCTAATAATTTCCAATCTACAGTTCATAATTATCTCTAATCTAACGCGTCGAGGACCTAGATAAATATAAACTATTAAGGAAAAGATAAAATTTTTTAATTTAGAGACATAATTCTATTTTTTGAGAAATTAAAATTTTAAGTTTCTAAATCGCTATTTGAAAACTTTTTTGAAAAATTTATAATTATCACTTATAAGATTTCGCAAGAAAATAATTTTTGTTGTGAGCACTTACAATATCGTATTGATGGAAAACCACATAATGTGATGCACGCATAAAAATATACATAATTTATATAAGCATACAATGGACTATAAAAAATTAGTAAATTAATAAAATAACAATTGTATAAAAATAATAAAATAAAAATGATAGGAACGAAACATGTGCTGCCGTTTTTAATTGAAAAAAAAAATAATAATAAAACAGTCGGTAAGTCAATTTCCTAACACAATGTGTCACAGAATCGTTAAAACCGTTTTTTGTTCTTTTAGATGGACTTATTACTTGTATACATACATAGGTATATATAAATAATACAAATTATGTATGTAACAATTTTTGAGTGACTTTTTAATGATAGTGATGTTGATTGTAACGACTATAGTGACTAATGATGATGCCCGGGTACTTAACCTCAAAATACCAATTAACATTATTTTAAATTTTTTACATACATACTCAAACATAAACACATTCAATTGCATACATTCTGATCTTTTTTATGATAGTTAACAGATCGTTTTATTTGTCATGAATAACAAAAGATTTTTTATATTATTTTACAAGTTTTGGTTTTTTTTCGTATTTACGTTTGTTCTATGCTCTTGTTGTATTGTATTTAGTGTTTTATTTCACAATCACTTTTTTTATTTAAATTTATTTTTCTGTTTGTCTGGAATTTTGTTTTTGGTAAAAAAATTTATGACAGGGTAAAGCGTCATATGAAATGAGTGGAAATATATGTAAGCTTTGAATAATTTAAAAAACTAACAACTGAACCGAAAGCGTTAAAAACTTAACTAAGTTGAGTTAAGTGGAAAATTAACAATATTAAGAGATATGTACATATTATTTTAAACCCGCCTGAACCAGAAATAAATAAATCAAAATAATAAAGTTATTAAATAATGTCAAGGTCCAAATCAAATTGATATTTTTTACTAGAGGATTCTTGAAACCACATATTAGGTAATACTGGGCTATCCTTTTAAATTATTTTACCAACTTAGGCTGCTTTTTAAAAAAGTTATTATGGTGATTTAGATATGTTCAATCCACATACATTTTTTTGTGTAAATTTTAGTCAAATCGATTCTTGATAGTTATTCTCCGAAATTTCGTTTGAAACCCTAGTTTTTTCAGAATATAAAATATTTACTTCGTAAGAATGTGTTTGTCAAAACCTGTAGTTTCTGTATGAGGTTCGGGTTGTTAGGCCGGTCTTACAGGTATTACACAAGTGTTAAATACTTTTAACTTTGTGCTTCTTAATATAGATGCAGATTTTGCAGCGGTCCAAATCTGGCTTGGTTTTTAAGTCTTCACCTGAATGTTCCACCATTGTTTGCTTTAATATTACCCGATTAATGTGATACTTCTTTAAGGTATTTTATAATATTCTACAGATAAAAATACATAAATGTGTAAATGCCATAGTTAATTTAAAAACAAATAAAAAAGTTCTACAAGTAAAAAAGTATGTAACATGCCACTGGCAACCTGATTAATCAAAATAAAAATACAAATAAAATGTTGCAGAAAATAAATAAAAACCAGGCTACAAATTTAGGAAATATTAAGCCAATTAAGCTACGAACCGAATGGTCGCTAATTTATACAGGTAATTATAAATAAAATTTAAGTTATATATACACTTTGTAGGTATCTTTTGGTTAATGAATCTTGATTTCTTTTCAAGAATAAATGTTTACTTTTGATGCATGACGTACGAAACATACATACATAATTTAAGTAAATACATATATGTATATTATAATGAATTATTTTTGTTATTATCGAAAAACTAAAAAATGGATAAAAATCTTTTTCATTTTACTGTATAAATTAAAAATGGTTATACTGATTAATAATAATTATAGGATAAATGTTTGTTTTATAAATTTTATTTACATATTAGTTTGTTGGATCCTTAATTATGATGAAGATGATGATACTATGATACTGATTGTTTCAGTAATGGTAATAAATCCGATTATAATTGTGGTTCGTATGCCCAGGCAAAGTTTGTTTTAATGGTAACTGAATGAACTCTTATAATTTTTGATTTTAATAAAATTCTTAACTTTATATTTTTCTTTCAAGTTCTTTATTGTTTCTAATAACATTCTATAATCGCGTTTATATCATTAGTAACGGAATGTGCAATTTGCCTATCTTATTATTTCTACTTAATTACTCAGATGTTATTAATGGCTTTTAATACTATTGTTTTAGGATTTTGTTGCTTACTTCAGTTTACAGACTCTTGTCTTAAACTTAATACAAGTTTATTATAGACGTTAACTTGTACTGAAACAAAACATAAAAGTAAAGCGAAGAAACCAAATTTGTGCCAAGCCAAAGATTTAAACTTTTCTTTATGCTTTGTTTCATTCTTTTTTGATTTTTGAAATTTTGGCGCATTGGTTTAGTTTATTTTAAATTATTTTTGTAAGTTTGGTTGTATGTGAATCTTATAGCGGTTATTTAATTTTACCAAATAAAAAAAAAAACATATAAAAGTAAAAAAAAAAAAAAATAAAACAAGAAAATACAGCGATTATTATCGCTGAGTCATATCTTTTTTTTTGTAAGTTTTGATAGAAGAAAAATAACGATAAAAATAAGTAAAAAAAAAAAAATAAAAAAAAAATAAACGAAATCGCGGTTTGAAGTTATTAGATAAACATTATTATAACAATTTTTTTTTCATAAGACTTTCTAAATGGGGGGATTGTACAACAGATTGAGTTAATTGAATTGAACATAAGCACTTTTGGTAATTAATTTTGTAATTTTTATGTAATTTTATATGTTTATTAATTTTTGTTTTTTCCCCTCTACATAATGTTCACGATTGTTGTTGTTGTTGTCATTGTTGTAATTATTTTTCATTTTCTTTATCCTTTGTTGTTCAGTTTCGGAAGAATTCGCGGTTTATTTCTTAACCAAATTTAATTTTTCAATTATAAAAGTTTTTGATATTGATAGAAAATGGTAAAAAAAAAATATTAAATGAGTTTTAAATTAGAAATTCAATTAATTAAGGCGGGTATAAAATAATTAAATTTTTATATTAATTTATTTTTTTTCCCCAATTAAATTTTTTATTTTATGTTTTTTTATTATAACTAATAGATTTAAAATGGAAAATTGTTAATTGAATATACCGATTTGAAAAATGTGATGAAACTTTATATTTGATTTTTTTAAATAAAAATATTAATTTATGTTAAAGTAAACCATATTAAAATTAAATACCTAATATAAGATTATATAAATGATGTTAACACACCCTTAAATAGAATCGCCTTTAATTTTTATGGTAGGTACCTAAAATTACTGTATAAAATATTAATATAACCTCTTATTTTTTTATAATAATTAATATTTGATTTTAATTAATTAATTTCATAGTTAGTTATATTAATTAAGGTGTTAAGTTTTTAAATGGGTCATACTTATAGTACCTAAATCTAATTTTCTATAAATAAGTTTTTGTAGGAAGTTTTATAATTTTTTTAATATCTATAGTATTGAATTTCTTATGATATGGGGAATCTAAAGAAACATATGAACAAATAATGTTAATAGGTAATATGTACCTATCTATAAATTTTACGAAACTACAAAAAAAATTTAAGTTTTATAAAAATTTAAGTTTCAGGTTAAGTATGTATTTGTTAATAAGAACTCTTGGTACCTAAGAATATTAATATATACCCAATAAATTTGTTAATATCATAGAATATATAAGGTTTATATATTTAAAAACAAATATACGAAGTATGTAGGTACTTGGATTTAATTAAAAAACAGCTAAATATTATATTTAAAATTTATCTATTTATTCATAGTCTATTAAAAATGTTACCAGATATTGCATTTTATATGCATATGGAGCCAAATTGATTTTTTATTTACCTGCAATAAAAGAAAATAAAATATTATTTAATATAACCCAAATTATATTTTAAAATTGATAAAACAATTATGTGAAACAATATTTATATATTAAAGTAAATATTTAAGCCTTAATTCCGTAAGTTTCTCCTAAAATTCGAATTAAGTATCTATTTTAAAAATATAGTTGCTAAAAACAAAGTTTATTGTGCTTAATATGCTATTGTGAAAGAAATTTTCCTGGGATTTAAGTAACTTTTTTTAGGCTTTTTTTTTTTTTGAATTAGTAAGATGGTGAATCACGACTTTAGAAATTTGTTCATGTAATGTATTTCCTAAAGTTGGTAATTTATAAATGTAGGAGCCTAAATAAAGTTTAAAAAGAACATTAAGATCCATCTTCATGATATTTCTCTAAATATTCCCTTTGTCCAACTTTATCCATAATTCCAAATCCTATCCCAAATTTCCTTTCACAATCATAATCCTAAAAAAATTAGGGGTGTTTTAGTTGGCTAAAATACAACACTACAAAGATGAACAGACAGATTGTGGGTGCACTTTCGATACTTTCCATCAACCTTCAAAAGTAATCGTTAGTAATAGTATAGATTGATAAGTTTTTATAAGTAATACATTTTGAAATTTGAAACTTGGGAGTTAATAGATAAAACTTTTCCTGAAGTATTTTATTACGAATTTTAATTTCCAATGATATCGGACATATTAAATTATTAATGAATTTAATCAAGTTCAGATTACATAAAAAATTGTCCAAGAATGAGTTCTTACTAAATACCTATAATAATTAATTTAGCTTTATGGAAATACTTACTTATCTACTGACACTGTATTTCAAAAACATCCACTTCTCTTTAAAAACTTTCCTTCTTTTCTAATCTAATTAATTTTCTAAAAAACCACCATTCATTCAATTTAACTGAAATATTGATTAGAATTATATGGAAATCAAAAAAAAAATTTCAATTATTTTCAAAAATTTTATGAAATTAAAACACGTGATATTTATTATAGAAAAACAAAACTTATTGAAATGGGGGCCAAGTAAAAACTTTTTAATTACTTTTCTCAATTTTTTAATTCAATTTATTTATTTTCACCCATTTTATTATTATTCTTCCTATTTCTGGGCAATTTTATAATTATTTAGAGTTTTTCTTTTAATTTTAAAATATATTTAACTATGTACCTATTATAAGTATTCATAAAAATATTCTTATAAGATTTCTTTAACTTTAGTTCTTAAAATATTAATATAACTACCAATATAGTATGTATATAGAATCATACATAAATATATGATTATTTACATATATAAATATAACAAGAAATCACATTAAGAAAAGAGTTTTTCCCCCAATTTAATTTTATAAGTGCGATTTATTAAAAAAAACTTATTCCTTTGCTTTATTTTTTTTTAATCTTTTAGGAAATTATTTCGCCACGTGTTACTATAATTTCTATATAAGTATGTAGGTATAACAGTATTTTTATCTACAGTTATTCCTTATAGAATCAAATGTATGAATTGGTATTAATAAAATGTTTATTGAATACTTATATATATAACTACTTTGCATATTTGTCCTACATTGTTTTATAACTGTATTAGTGTGCAATGTAGTATTTGTTTAATAAAATATTTAATAAAAGGTTGCCAAAAGAAAATATTTTGGAATGAAAAATTTCTAAGGAAAAATCATTTAGAAAACATCTAACAGAATTAGTAATGTAGAATAAATAAGCTAACTAATAGAATTTAAAATTCTTCAGAAAAGTATTTTGCTATTAACAAAATATGTCTATCTAATTATACATGAAAACTTGTTTAGATATAAGCTGAAATGTATTTAAACAACGTCTACGTAGGTTATTTCTAGGTTTTAAATTATAGCTATTATAACATTTTTAAATGTACAGCTACGAAAATGATATTATACAACTTAATTAAAGGAAGTTGGCAATAAACGTGAAAATAAAATTCAAAAATAGGGTTGATTGCAATATGCATGTATTTATTCAAAAAAGATGGTAACCCTTTTATTTATGTAGTTTTTCATGCAGAAAATGATTTTCGGAAATCCGATGTAATTTCTTTTTTTTTTTATTTTTTATTTTATTTTCCAGATTTAAAATGACATGAAAGTGGAAATGCAAATAATAGTTTCAATTTAGTTCTGGATAAGGGTTCAACAATTTTTCGTAAGAGTAAGTTTTTTTAAAATTATTAATATTATAGTATTTTATTTACTTATCACAGTTTCTGGAAAAAATGGAAAGATTAGATTTTAAACTGAGGTAGGTAGTAGGTATCTTTTCATAATTTTTTATATCTAGGAACATTTTTTTGATTTGCAAATAAAATTACTAAGTTCCTAATTAATATATTTAACTCATCAACAATTCGTACATTTATTTTTTTGTAGTTAATTTCTCAATTCAATAATACCTACTAAAATATTTATTTAACTATACTTAATATAAACTTTAACAAAATCATTTTCTCTCTATTTATATACCTAGATACATATATCTATGCATTCAATTAAATTCGTTTTATAGTAAACGTTCCACTTTTTAAAACTTTATTTAATGGTAACCTTATGTTAGCAATATACTTCAACAAAATCCAACTTAAATATACTTTACAATATTCAATATCGAATCGAACGTACTTTATTATAAATTTCCAATCAACTAAATTTAAAAGTTTATTGTCATTATTTAAATGAATGTATGTGTGAAATACGGCTTAAAGCTAAATTCAACATTTAATTTATTTTAATTGCGTTTTTTTTTTTGTTTTAAAAAAAAAAACAAAACAAAGGCAAAAAAAATTAAAACTTTTTTTCTCTTTCTAAACTGACGACTCAACGTTCAATTCTGCATATCTACATATTTTTTCACAACAATTTTTTGTTTCTTATGCTTTTTTTTATTGTTTTGTGTTTCCCAATTATAGACTTTTGGGACTTTTCAGATAATAATGAAGAAGGATAAGGAATTTATAAAACAAAACAACAAAAAAGAGAATTTTTGTGATTAAAAATAAAGTAGAGAAACAAAAGAGAATTTGCTCTCAATTGTTTACTATTTACAGCAGTGTTGTTAGATAAAATTGAATGGAAATCTTGAATGTTGACCTCAAAAATCTTGAAAATCTTGATTTTTTAGATACAATATCTGGAAAAAATCTTGAATGAAAAATATCGGCTAAATTATTAATTTAGAGATGATCCTAAAGAAAAAAAATATTTTATAAAATAAAACATATTTGACTTTTTATGAAAACATAAACATTTTATTCATTAATTAAAAAACATAAACAGTATTCAATTAATTATTAAAATTAAAAAAAAACGTAAATTATTTATTCATTTAATAAAATTTAAAAAACATAACATATTTATAATTTAAAATAAAAATTAAAAAAACCAAAATTTTTTTCAATACATATATACTTTATAGATTATTTTGAATACAAATTATTCATCTTCATTCTTGAATTTAATTCTTTATTTGTTTGTACATCGAAGCATTGAAGGTTTTCAAATTTTAAATAATCTTTGGTTAATAAAATTGCGCGTATTGTATCGGCGCCTAATCTATTTCGTGTTTTAGTTTTGTTTAAGTTAATTTGTGAAAAAGTTCTTTCAACTACCGCGGAGGAATTTGGCAAAGATAACATATCGAAAACAAAGTTTTTTAAGAGTGGAAATGCTAGTTCATCAGAATTTCGTTTTGTTCTTAAAACTGTAGCCCAAAATTCTTCTACTTTTGTATTTTCGTCAATGTTATATTTAATGAAATCAAAATTACGCAACTGCCTCCACTCTTCGTCGATTTTTATAATATCAGAAGATGAAATTAAATTAGGAAAATGTTTGCAAAGATTAATTATAGAAGGTTGTTTTTTGTTAATAACTACTTCTGGCTGTAACCATTCAAATGCTTTAAATATTTCATTATCAAAATCAAACCGCTTAAAAATTTGTTGAGCTAACTCAACATAAAAATTACGGCAATTAAGTTTGAACTCATTAACATCATATTCTTTATATGTTTCTTTTTCCCTAAGAACATTTAAAAAAAAAAAAAAAAAAAAATTATTTTGATTGTTAAAATTGAAAAAATATCAAAATTTTTGAATATTGAACCTTTATTTCAAAAATCTTGAATTTTGGATGCAAAATCTTGAATCTTGAAGCCAACTGAAAAATCTTGAAATTCAAGATAAATCTTGAAATATCACAACACTGATTTACAGACACAGTACCTACAAATAAAATAAGTAATAAGCATATTCTGTATAAAATATGAGTCGGCAATCAGCATATGCTATACTACAGCTTTGCATAAATTTTGTTTAGAAATACATATTTATATTAATTGAAACTAAACAAAATTATAATAAAAAATACGAAACTTCGAAAAGCATTTAAGGGTGGCTTATGGCCGGATTAAAATTAAACAAATCGCTTCTACAAGTAGGAGTCTTAAATTTAATAAAAACAATTATTTACATGGAATGGAATGGATTACTTTCTAATTAATTTGTTAAAATTCAAAAAACATGTTACGATTTTAGTGCTATTGACTTGCCAGGGTTTTCTTCGGATGGAAAAGAGTTCAATAGTAATTCTCAAATAAACAATACAATATTACATACTTATTTAGAATACATATATAATTCTAAAAGTTTTATATTCACCACATCGTATAATAATTGTCTGAAAATTGTGTTTAGTCAGTTATTACAATTTCTTTGTCTTTAATTTGCTTTTACAATAAGTCAAATAAAATTTAAAAATATTTCCATTAATTTTATCATAATTTCAAATGAATTAATTGAAATTGAAAAATAAAATATAGTAACTTTAGTAATTAAGTTTAGCCTTTTTTCAATGTTAAATTTTTAAATTTTTTTATTACCCATATAAAAAATCAAAAATGAATATAACCATACCTAAATTCAAAACGGATCAATAAAAATTTTTTTGCACTTAGCAACTGCGTATTAAATTTAAACCAGATTATCAGATACTTACTCGTAAAATCGTAATTAAATTTGTGTATTTCAATTAGTTGTGAACCGTAAATCAACAACAATAAAAATATAACTTAGAATTCAGTTAAGACCCTAAAATGTAATGAAACTTTGGTTTTTGTTTTTTATTTCATCATTTCAATATAATGTACAATATTTTTGAACATATGTTCACACACAAAAATATATACGAATAATCCCTTGGAGTCCTATTATTTTATATTCTTCCCCTAATTTTATTGTTCTTCAGTACAATTTTTTTTTTGCCTTTACGTTCATCAGTTTCATTGCAATTATTGTTATTATTATCATCATCATCATCACCATTATTATCTGAATGATGTAATTGCAGTTTTTTTTCAACGAATTCCTAATTAAAGATATTTTTCTAAATACCTTCAACAGTTTTTTTTTTCAAATATTTTTTCTCTTTCTTTTTCTAAAAATACAAATTGTTGTCTCGCTTTAACAAAAGGATATTCATAAAAAATTGGAAAGAAGTAGGAAGTGTAACCAAAGAGAAACGGTGGAAAAATTGAAAACGAAACAGAAAAGGATGAAAACAAAAAATTAAAAACAAATGCTAAAAAAAAAAATCGTTTTCAATCGGGGAAAAGAGGGGAATCAATAACGTATTTTCTTTGTGGACTTTTGCTTTGTTTTGTTTTATGATTTTCCATTAAATCTTGAATGAACAGATCCTGTCGAGCAAAAGTATAAATAAAGTAAAAATTTTGAAGGCAAATTTTTCTAATATTGGCCAATTGAACCTGTAGGTTTGAACAATCTGAGTTCATTTGTAATGGTGCATTTATACTCAACATCGAAGATTTTCTTACAACATTTTGAAATGTCAAAATCGAAAATACAATGCTTTTAATAATTGTATTTAACATAAAAATGGTCTCTCCTAGAGTAATTAGTTTTATATATTTTCATAAAATTTTTGCTTGAAATTTCGAAGGGTTGCAAGAAAGTCATCTTCGGGAAATTGGTAAATTTTTTCATTTATGTTCAAGCTAAAGAAATATTTGTTTATTACATTGATTGAAGGATTTTGCTAGTTATACTCTAGACCAGACTCAAGAGTATTTTTAAATTACTTTAGTTATTGAGTAAAGCTCTTTTGAAGTTACTTAACTAAAATAAGAATACTGTAGTAGATAATGTTAAAACCGCCGAAGATAAGATGTAAAAACACTGTTGGTTTTACTTTCATAGTAAAATACAATATTTTAATAACAATTAACTGAATTTTTTTTTCGTAGCTTATTGTACGTACATACACAGATAATAATGACGTACCAAACTGAATCAA
This sequence comes from Dolichopus griseipennis, assembly GCA_963082915.1. NCBI lineage: Eukaryota > Metazoa > Arthropoda > Insecta > Diptera > Dolichopodidae > Dolichopus > Dolichopus griseipennis. The sequence continues at coordinate 107,807,725 of OY720444.1, read as the reverse complement.
AAATTTTCAATTGATTTTTTTGTTGGAATTGAAATTGGAAACCAGAGTGAATGGAAAAAAATCAAAAAACAATTTCCAATCAAGTAAAGGAGTAAGGTTTTTTTATTCTCTAAATAGTTGTTGTTTCTTAATTTTTTCGCTGTTACCATCGCTTATATTTTTCCCTTGATAAAAATTTATACAATAAAAAAACGTGCGAAAATGATTATCCTTATATATTTTTAAAAGATTCTATGGGTGCTGATATATATTATTATTTTAATATATTTATATGTACACATATATTTTTATACATATATAATATGTAGATTTATATTACATAGCAAAATTGAAAATGAAATACACGTCCTGATACTTATTTTATGGGATATCGGATTTTATCTCTTCTTTTACTCCTTTTCATGTTTTGATTTTGTTTTTGTCATATTTATTATACTATATGACTAGACTGCGGATATATCTTAATACATGTATGTATATATAAAGATTTTATAAGAGTTACCAGATTTCGGTTTTTTTTTTTTTTCTAGACGAAAATTTGTTTTGCATAAACTTGTGTTTTCAAGATACCTTGAATCTTTATTTAATTTTGGGGGCTAAATTTTGTTGAACATTTTCGTTACCTTATTCAAAGTTAACGTGTTTCCCGCGGAAATAATTAAATTTAATTTTTTATATCATTCTCAATTGAAAAATATAAATTCTCAATCAAATAGAATTTTTATTATTTTTATTTATATGGTTGAAAAAATTAATAAAGCGTCAATCTCTCAGAATTATAAAAGATAGATAAAATGGTAACCCTTATGCGAAATGTATATGTATGTAAATATTTATCATAATACTGTTATATATAAGCAATGTGTATTTGTATTTGTATACATGGATATAAAACTAATTTATTGTTACAGCGCTATATAAAGCTATAAGAACACCTCTATAGTTATAAATCAAAAAATAAAAGTGAAATAATATGTGAGAGTTGGATAAAAGGGGAGAAAAACTAATAAAAAAGAAATTTTAAGGATTGGACGATAATAAATTTTCGCAAAATAAAAAAGAAAGAACGTTATTTTTTTATTTCTTTTTAAAAGGAGAAATAGCAAGGGCTCAGATATACTCAATCAAAATTTACTCGTAAAAAAATATCAAAAAAAAAAAAAAAATAGAAACTTAACTTCTAATTGGCTTCAAGTCAATGAGTATAAAATTAAATTACGAAAAAGATAAAATACAAAAATTGATTTTGGCTATACTTAAATTTGTTTTCTATTTTTTGTTTTGCTAGTTTTAAGTAAATTGCACGTGCATTTATGTAACACATGTGTTTTCTCTGAAATTAGTTTTTAATGGAACATGTATGATTGTGTTTCTGATTTAAATTTTAATTTATTGTTGTTTTAAATAAAATTAGAATTAATTAGAATACTTATATTATAATCAATGACTTGCTTGAACAACTTTTTTTTAATTTTTTTTTAAAAGGTACCTTAAGTACCTTATTTAGTATAAAGACCCGTCCACTCAATTTCTAATTCAGAGAATTAGTTTTAAGAACTTTATTTTATCTAAAATGGGCTCAATTTTTTCAAATATTTTTAAAAAAAAGTTGGAATTAAATTTCTAAGAAAAACATTGGATAAACAGATATTAAAATTAAAATTTTCGTATATCTAATAATTCCATTTAAATTATAGGCACACTTAGTATTGCTGCCTATTAATCGTTCCTCCTTTTAAAATTCAAACATAAATTTATAATAATTTAAATAACAAAAAAAAATAAATGTCATAACAAACAGTAACATCTAAATTCTAAATTTAAAACTTAAATATATGTATATGATAAAATTTTTAAAATAACAAAAAAATAATTTTAAATATTTAGTCCCATTTGTCATGAAGAATCACCATATACAACCCACACCATATTTAATATATGAAAAAACTAAATTGGTCTAAATGTAGTTTTTATTTAAATACCTCATTAAATTTTTTTTTAATAAGCATAAGATTCGCATATCTATTTTATAGTAAGGCAGCAGATAGTGGGATGGTTAAAGCATCTTTAGATTCTTTTTTTATAATTTTTTTATGCTTTGCTTTTGAAATAGCTAAACATATTTAATGTTAAATTTATGTTCGTAGTAAAAATATATATAACACAATTTCTAAATTCTTTATTATTTTATATTAAATAGCTCACATTGCATCATAAGAATTAAATGTTCAGTAATTAATTATATGTTAATATTACTTCAAATTTGAAAAGTAAGTAATATGGCGATTAATTAAAATGAATTATTTAAGATAAGATAAATGCTTCAATGGCAATATGTAAATATATCATATATATTAATATTTTAAAATTAAATTTAAAAATTTGTTCAAGGGTGTGAACATTACATTTGCCTTAATTTTATAAATTTTCTAAGATATTTTTTACAATGCCATGACGAAAGGTCATACGACATAACGCCTTAATCCTGTTTTGTATAGAGAGCCATTATAATGGCTTTACGTCGTATGGCCTTAATTGATATTTTATCATACAAATTAATATCTAACAATTTTTGCTTTAAGAATATAATTTTTATTGAATTTGGTTAATGTTCACCTAACTAAATGTGGTTACAATTAGTTCAAAATCTTGTACAGTATTTATTTTAACGTTCTAAATTTTTTTAAGTTGTTTCAATTTGTGAAAAATTAACGCAATGCTGTCATAAGTAAAACGTAAAAAAAAATCGTGTTTGTACCCGTATGACTATAGGTCAAAGGGTATAATAAATTTGCCAGCGTCCGTCCCGTACGATAACTCAAAAATTAAAGGAGCTAGGATCTTGAAATTTTCGCAAATTCGTTTTTTAATGGGTTCGGGTAGCTGCCAAACAACTTCTTTTTTATATGAGCATTACTCTGTACCTATTACAGCCACGTATCTGAAATTTTGCCAAAATTAGTTTAGTTTTATGGCCAAAGTTTCTGCAAAATTTGGTTGGGTTATTGCAGAGGGTTCGAGTAGCTGCCGTACAACTCCTTCTTTTATATGAGCATTACTCTACACCTAATAAAGCTGAATGTTTGAAATTTTGCCAAAAGTAAATAACCGGATGATATAATGTTTATATTTCGGTCATACGGTTATCCCAGAGTTGACACAGTCTACTCTACTACCTTAATCCTCGTTTTAATTGCTATTATTCTAAAACTAAATTTTATACACACAAGCTGTTGTCCTGCCATAGAATGACGGTGTTTTTAATTGTAAATCCTATTTTTTTCTTATTTCAAAAAAAATTGGTCATAGGTATTCAATAACTCCACGTGCAAATTTTTAGTTTTTGTCTCCTGCTAACTTTAATTAAATATAAATGTAATTTTATTTCAACTTTTTATTTATATAAACAGGAGTAAACTTATCACTAAATAATATGAAATACGAATATGATACGCATTAATATAATCGATTTTTTGTAGATTATCTCCGACTTAGCTGTTCGAGGGAATTTAGAATTGGGGTGGTTTTTTTATTTGCTCATGATAATTTATAATATTTTATTTTCTATAATAGAACACATCCAACAAAACACATTTAATTGAATGCATGAACGTACTGACATAGTCACTTGATTAAAAATATTAGTCTCAGCGGTAGAATGTCCTCAGATTATTATTACAAATGAAAAAAAATACCAAAAATCAAAATAATAATAACTAGAAATTGATCCATGTAAATAAATGATTTTTTGATTTAAATTTTAAATGTATTTATGGATTTTTCAATGTACATTGAATCAATCTATTTGCAGTATCATTCTTAATCAATAATATTTGTTTCAATATCGAAAATTTTATTGATTAGTAAACATAGAATCAAATTATTTTTATAAAATTTTAAAATTTTATTTCGTCATTAGAAAAATATGTCCAGTATGTACCAAGGATACTGTCAATAAACAAATTTATTGTTTCAATCGTATATAATACATAAATTCAAAGCAAATATTCTTAAAATGCAAGTTGTTCTCTGTTAACTAAATGATGTGACAGAGTAAATATTTCCATAGTGATATTGTTAGTGCAAAATTATTCTTATTTATTATTGAATTTGTTCGTGTTGAATATTTTTAGAATGCCAAAAAGACCAGAAAACGTTCAGTTCTACTTTTGCAATTAAAAACTAGATAAAAGTGGAACTTGAAGCTAATATTATAGATATTTTAAGTTTAACTTTAAATCTATAAACACATATATCTTGAAATTTTAATTAAAACATAATGAATAAATATTCACTAAGTTTAATATTTGTTTAAAAGCTATTTGATTAAGTTTGTCATAAATTTAATGCATTTCCTCCAATACATTACAAAAATCAAAAACTTTTAAATTCAAATAAAAAAGCTTATACTCGTTTATACGTAACAATTTAACTTATATACAATACAAACATATACACATTTTCCTATACACAAAAAATATTCAACTATACATATACTATAAAACAAGGTAATATCAAGTCAAGGCCAAAATTCAAAGAATAAGGATAACATAATAAATTTTAAAGAAGAGAAAGAGATAAAAATATGATAAAATTATATATAGAAATTTTGAATACACTTTGGAGGAATTACAAGAAAAAAAAACGGGATAATCAAAATATAGGGATTCTTAAAAGAAAATAAAAAATTGTGAAAGTAAGAAGGAAAGTGAATAGAGTAGAAGAAGAAATTGAATGAAAATCCTGAATGAAATGTGAAATTCTTTTCATATTTTTGTTGATAAATTTTTTTACTTTATTTTGCTGATTATTTGATTAAAGTGTTTTAAGTTGATGCTGTTGTACTATATAAATGAAGAAAAAAAAAATCAATCTTGAATAAAAACAAACATCCTTCTATACTTATATGTTTCTAAAAATATCTGCCAAATTTTTTATTATTTTTTGGTTTTGTTTTTATTTGAAGGATAATATAATGTTATTAGGTTGATTTACCAATTTTAGGAAATGGGATTTTTGGTATTTCGTTTTTGTTTTGTTTTCATATTGAGTTTCTTTGCTTCTTTTCAATCCTATTTTGGACAGATTTATGATTTGATTGGGATTTTCATTTTACAAAATTGTTTTTTTTGTTTTGGTTCCCAATTTGGAAATTATGTTCTTGAATCATTAATATCAAATTAACTTAAAATGTTTATTTGTTTGTTATTTGTGATAAGTTATTAGTAGCTAAAAATTATTTTAGTGGTGCAATAATGATGTTTTCAGTTTAGTAAAAAATCGATTTCTTTTTATTTTTATTACATTTCGGAAGATAACAGTAGTTTTAGATTAAACATTTTCTGATAATAACACTGCAACCAATTTTTTCAAAAATAAAACTTCATTAAAAAATATAATGTTTTAAGCTCAAATTTTACACAAACGTGATTTAAATCCCACATTAAAATTTTTATACAATGATTCATTTTATTATGAAATTCATATTTGATATTGGCATTTTTCAATTTTTTATTAATTCCTTGACAAAATGCTTCAATTTTACGACAGATTTCCAATTAAAAACAAAAATGAAAAGAATATTACACCCTATCAATAAACGAGAAAATATTTATTATTGCTGTCAATTTTTAAAAAAATTGAATTAATTTTTAATAAAAATTTAGTTACGAACAGAGTAAAATTTATAATTTTATATCATATCACTTTATTATTGTTTTCTATCGTGTAGAATAGTTAATGGTAGTTTAAAATAATAAATTAATAAAATAAAAATAAATAGATTTTAAATTATTCTAATCATAATTCAATTAAATCACCATAAATCATTTTTTATACCGCCCTGACAAATATAGAATACAAATCAGACGTTTGTTTAAGACTATCTTAAAGTATTTTACCAAGTATATATACACTTTCATTTATTTTATGTTATTAAATATAATTTCGTTAACTATTCGTGTTTTATTTTGTGTTATAGTTTCTGTTATGATTATACATAAGTTAAATTAAATTCAGGCAACTAACCTTGTCTTTCATTTTATTTCAATCATTATTACTTATTATTTTTTTTTATATTCTTATTAAATATTTATTTTAAAATTCAACTCTTTCAATTTCAATAAAATTTTATGACATTTTCATTGTCACATCATTATTCAGTCAAGTCATATTCAATTTTTGATGATCAAATAACCGACACATAACGAACGAATAACTCGTTATTTTAATGTTAATTTTCACACTTTTAAAACGAAAGATCAAAAAACTAAATTTAAAGTTTAAAATTGAGCACACACCACTTGTAATATCTTTTGGGAGTTGTAATGATGATTTTATTATTGCTTGTATGTGGTCAATAATATTTAAAATAAAAGAAAAGAAAATATAATTTAGTTTCTTCTTTTGGCATCTTTAAAAGTTTAATTAAATATTATAAAAACAAATTATATTAAAAATTTTATAATTTTTATCACGTTTTTAATATGAATACCATTTTTTCAACATCACGGGAATTTTAATGTGATAAAGAATAAAAATAAAAAAATATATAAATGCATTTGTGGTTATTTTCAATTCGGTGAGGTGTAAATGGTTTAGTAAGAGGTCAAACTCTAAAATAGAAAAATGGAAATATTTTTAAAGACTTTTAAACTTCTAAAAGGGGAGCTTTAACAACTTTTGCAAGTAACTTTTGTTCAATTTTTAATAATAAAATATTAAGTACATTCTTAATTTGTCACAACACTAAACCATTTAAAACAGATAAAATTATCTTTAAATATTGAAATTTTTTTAAATTGAATTTCGGTATTTATAAACACATCATGAATATCTCATTTTAATAAAAAAAACCAAAAACTTAATTTTAAATACTAAAAAACTAAACTACTAACTACTAAATAATGTTTAATTAAAGATTTTATTATTAAGAATTAAAATCTGAATATCCTCTTATTAATAAGTTCAAACTAAATTTCAAAATAATTTATTTGGAATTTCAAAAAATATTTAACTGAAGATCTGACAATCGAAAACAATCTTTATAATTTTTATATTTAAAATTTATTTATCAGAATATAAACTTAATAAAATTAAAAGTGTCTGACATTTAATCGCGACGTATATGTATACGAAAAAATTATCTTCCATATGTGCGAATCGATGATTTCAGCTCATATTAATTACTCTAATGAGATCATTATATGGTGCCGACAGCTTGTCTTATTTTTTTTATTGATATTATTTTTGTATATCTATACCATGGCATTTTCGCCATTTCGTTTTTTTCTTAGTTTTTATTTATTTATTTTTTTGGGCGAAATATTTCGGAATTTTCAGAAAAAAAAACAAAACAAAATTTTTGTATTTTTACTTTGAGATTTATGTGATTTTAAGGCATTAAATGAAAATCAAAGAAAATTAAATAAAAAAATAATTTCACTTGGTAGAGATTAACAAAACATGAAACTGCATTTGAACAAAGTGATTATAGGATATTTGATATATATATATATATATATATTATCAATAAAGATAAATAACGCAAGATTTAGAAGTACCCATTGGTATAGTGTTTTATACCATAATGTGTCTTCTTTCCGTTATTTTAAATTAATTAGTCTTATAGTTTTCTTTTTTATATTACCAACGGCTTAAAATAAGTGATCGTGAATTACACTAATTCTGTATTTACTGATATACTTATTTAATCGATTAATTATTGAGATTGGTTTTCTTTTTTAAAATTTTAATTGGTTCTACAACTTTAATTTTTTTGTGCGACAGGACAATTGAGATGATTCATTAAACAACTTTAAATTAAATAAAGAATACAAATTACTTATTAATTTTTAAACATTTACAACTCGTTAAAAAGCCGATCCAAAAATATAATTTTAATTTATGAAACTGATCTAATAACTAAGTAAATAAAACGAAAGCGTTTTGTTGTGTTCATCATTCTTATATTGTTCATCAGAACATTGATGAAATTGCAGCTATCTAAGATAGCAATGATTCATGGATATACTTGGTCTGGTCTACAACTGATCAAACAATAATTTTGATCTACAAATTAAAAAAACATAGAAATACACATACATAACTAAACAAAATGTCATATGCAGCATATAGTTTGGTTCCATGCAATCTATAAGACAAGAAAAATTTCAAATATGTCAAATATAATTTATTATGCAGCATCTTCCTGCGGAAGAACAAATTTAGTTTTTAATCTTAATACAATAGATTCAACTATAACTATTTAAAGGCGATGTAAGATTTTTTACGAATGTGTAATATGCCATGTTGACAAATTACAACCACAGCTAATAGCCTTCATTAATCTTTAGTTATGATTTTGGAATTTCGTAAAATATTGACGCGAATGCTGTGAGTCGTATAAATTTTAAACAATCTCAACCACGTTTCACGTTTGTAGTTATCATATTAAACTTTTAATATTTTAATTTATATGTTCACCATAGAATATAAAATGTATTTTGTTTTTATTATTATATTAAGGTCTAAGTTTACGTTTTTTAACAAAGTTTTACAAGATAATTATATTTAGGGCTATTGTTTTACAACTATTTTCTTAAAATTCTTTTCTAGTAACACTTTGCTCTATCTATAAAATTTACAAATATATTGAATGGTAAAGACCACTCTACCAAGAATAGTGGTACTTATATTTTGTATTTTTATATATTATATTACCTCTCAAATATATTATATAGAAGATATATATTTTTAATGTGTAAAATTTCTTTATCGCTTTTCTAGTATAGAAATTCTAAAATAATTTAGAAATTTTATGCCATTTTAAGTTTATTTCAAAATGAAAAATTGCAACTAGGTAGGTACATATTTGTTCCTTGTTTTATATTTATATTCCAATTTCCAAACTATAAACGGTTTTTAGTACATTTTTTAAAATAATAAAAAAAATAGCTCCAAACAGGTTTAGTCTGTATGTCATTCCGCCAATCCATATTTTTACAATATTTTCAAACCGTTCGAAATAAACGAATAAAAGAAATTTTACCTACGGATAGATATTTTTCGTTTCAAATCTGTAAGCTGGAAATTTAAAATTTTTAAACAACTTTCAATTTTTTTGAATCATTTAATAAACAAAATAAAGCTCCAACATTATGTATGTATATGTATATATATATACAAATTATAATAATTTTAAAAAAGTATCTTCTTATTTTTTAATATATTTCTTATAAGTTTTATTTATTTATTTATAATTAGTACCAGGACAGTACTTTGTCATTACAATATTAATTATTTTGTTTATATAGATTTGTAAATTTAAATTATATTTGGTCACTATGGAAATTTGTAGAGAAAAATTATTTTTCCAATTAAAAAAATTCATGACCCGTATGGGAATTGAATCCGCACTCCTTGGATTAAAAAGCCAAATGATTACCCACTAACCCACCGAGGTCCCATTTTTCTTATAAGTGCATTAAATAAAATTATAATAAAAGTTAAAAACTATTTTTTTATTATACTAGACCCAAAAGCTTAATATGGAACAACGTTTAATTTTGAAAATGTGCTTCTTACAAAGTCTTGATTTTTTTTTTCATTTGTTGTTTTCTTTTTATACACAAAAAAATATAATTTTATAACTAAATAGAATAAAATGTAAAATGTCTTGTTGACAAATTAGTCAAAACTTAAAAATGTCATTTTTAGTACTATTATAGAACAGATCATAAAAAAGTAAAACTAGCTATAAATAAAACAAAAAAGAAAAAACAAATACAAAATTTGCGAGTAAAAATTTTTTGATCTTGTAAAAAAAGAAAACAATTTTATAATTTTTTGTCTTCATTTTGTTTCTTAAAACTATATTTAGTTTTGTTCAATTCGAATATTTTTAATGTGCTAAAATATTTAAATGCTTTATATTTTTATTTTAAGTGTTTTCTTAAATTTTTCCACATTTAAGAGAAGACGTTAAAAACCCAACAATGAATGACTTTAAAAATATTTTTCCACGTTGTTGAAATGATAAATGCCAGTGATTTTTCCATTTTAGTAACAGAAATACTTGATTACATTTCTGTTTTTATTTAAGAAATTCTTATAAATTGAATGACTTAAAGTCAACTGAAAATTCAAGGCGAAATGCAAATTCTATAACCGCGAAGAACATTTTTACTTTATACTTAGTTGCTCGCTTCTGCAAATTTTTTCTGAAAAAGAGTTTTCTCAGCGGAGATGCACAATTTTTTTCATGTATTAATTTACATTATTTCACAATAAAAAATCCTAGAAATCCAATAATTTTATTAATATTTATTTTTACAATTGAGTATTTTAATATTTTTTTTTAAATTCATCCACGTCGTTTCAATTTTTATTAAAAAACGAGGAAGAGTGTAGTAGAGTAGACTGTGTCAACTCTGGGATACCCGTATGACCGTTATATAAACATTATATCATTATTATTATAAACATTAATTACTTTTGGCAAAATTTCAAACATATCAGATTTATTAGGTGTAGTGTAATGCTCTTATAAAAGAAGGAGTTGTATGGCAGCTACTCGAACTCTTGGCAGTAGAGCAACCAAATTTTGCAGTAACTTTGGCCATTACACTAAACTATTCTTGGCAAAATCTCAAACACCCAGCTTCAATAGGTATAGAATAATGCTCATATAAAATAAGAAGTTGTATGGCAGCTACTCGAACCCACTGCAGTAGACCAACCAAATTTTGCAGAATCTTTGGCCATAAAACTAGACTACTTTTGGCAAAATTTCAGACAAGTAGCTGTAAAAGGTACAGAGAAATACTCATATAAAAAAGGAAGTTGTATGGCAGCTACCCGAACCCATGGACCAAAATGGCTGGATTTAAATAGCGATGACGGCTATTGCAAAAATACGAATTTGCGAAAATTTCAAGATCTTAGCTCCTTTAGTTTTTGAGTTATCGTGCGGACGGACGGACATACATAGCTAAATCGATTTTTTTTTCGATTCTGATCCGATCCATACACTTGTTTATATCTACCCCCCCTCCTTCTCTGCGTCACAAACATAATGGCAAATTTATTATACCCTTTGACTATATAGTCATACGGGTATAAAAATATCAGAATGCGCGTGCTTGAGTGAGACTAAAATATCTGAAACGGTGAATCTAGTAAGTGACTTATTTATTGTTTAATGTAATGTGTTCTACGACGTTTGTTTTATTATACTTCACATTAAATTAATCTGTGAAAATCATTTTTTATAATTGTACCACATATTATAATTTTTTAATCGATTCTAGGCCTTAAAACAAATGGTCTATTCTTTGACGTATTTAACGCAATTATAATTGAGCACATGCCTTTAAAATGTTAAAGTCACTTTGTGTTGGTGCTATAAATTATGTTTACATTTAATGCATATATTTAACACCCTTGTAATTCATTTTTCAAAAATTTCTAAAAAAAAAAAAATAAATTTTTTTATTTGCACAAATTAAAGAAAATAAAATTTGGCTCAAAAAATATTCAATTTTAAAATAAATATGTAGCGGAAATTTTTGTTTTGACAGAAGAGTACCGCATTACCTGAAATAGTGTCGAGAATTGCATTTTCTATATTTTATTTTCTTCTTATTAACTTTTATGCATAAAAAAAGATTTGTTAAATATGAATAATCAACCTAATTAATTAGATTTAAAGATAGAGAATTAATTTAGAATAGAATTTCCCTTATTATAATCTTTGATATCGTCAATCTACTTCTTTTACATTATCAAGTTAAGCATTGTTAATTCTATTATTCGGAAACAATTATGTAGAAAAATTTGTAGTCATAATTGAGAATTTTTAAATATTCCAACAAATAACTTTTTAGATCAACCAAAAATATTTAAAATTGATTTAAAAACTGAAGAATTTCTTAATTTAAAGTATTGAAATTGAAGTAATGAAAAAATTATTTGCAAGTAACGATAACAAAAAAAATAAATAATTCGATTAAATTTGCCTCAGAAAATTCCTTAAACGGAAATATCTCATAAACTGTTTTTCAATCTGAAATAAAAACCATAAAATCAATCAGGGATTTTTAACCCGGAAATAGCAAATAATTTTAAATTAATTTTATAATCTATAACTGATTTTAAGACGCTTAAATAACAATAAAAAAACTCAAATAACGTGAGACAAAAAAAGAACTGATATAAAATTCAACTTAATTCAATTTGTAATGGGCATTTGTTTCGAATTGAAAAAAAAATTTAAGTTTTTCAAATTTCATTTTGTTTTTAAATAAAAACGAGGAAGAGTGTAGTAGAGTAGACTGTGTCAACTCTGAGATACCCGTATGACCGTTATATAAACATTAATTACTTTTGACAAAATTTCAAACATACCAGCTTTATTAGGTGTAGTGTAATGCATAAAATTAGTTGTATGGCAGCTACTCGAACCCTCTGCAGTAGCTCAACCAAATTTTGCAGAAACTTTGGCCATAAAACGAAACTACTTTTGTCAAAATTTCAGACACGCAGCTGTAATAGGTACAGAGTAATGCTCATGTTACCCATGGACCAAAATGGCTGGATTTAAATGACGGCTATTACAAAAATAAAACGAATTTGCCTAGCTCTTTTAGTTTTTGAGTTATGGTGATTACGGACGGACGAACAGACATACATAGCTAAATCGATTTACTTTCCGATTCTGATCAGATCCATACACTTGAGTTATATCTAACCTTTCTTTCTCTGCGTCACAAATGTAATGCAAATTTATTATACACATTGACCTATAGTCATACGGGTATAATAACTTATAGATACAATGTGTATCTTAATATGGTTTTTATTTAAACGATTTAAAAAATTGTTTAGGTTAATAATTAATAAGAGAATAAATATTTTTGATTATTAAAGGATTCCTTTGAGGACATAATTAAAACCTAAAAATATCTAATAAGAGGGAAATAGACTGACTTACGAATCAATTAAAAGGATATTTAAATTCTTAAATCTTCTAAATAAAATTTATAAAGCACCTTTTACACTCTAAAAGGTTGGAGCCAACAGAGCCTGCATTATTTCAATTAGTAGTATAAGTATATTTAAAAGTATCTTTTGTTGTTTAGTTATGTGAATATAAATCCATGTTAAAACAAATTAATCATTTTTCGTGAAACTAATTTTGAATTATTGATTTTTAGATATTTTTTGTTAATTAAAAGTTCCACTTAAGTAATCATACAAATTTTTTTAAAGATTTAAGTCACTTCTTAATTATATTATATTTTCGAATAAAGGAAAAGTAAATGCAGATAGTTCAAATAAAAATGAAATAATGTGAGAATAATAAGAATGGTAATTATTAATAAACTATCGGTTCAATATTCAATTAACCATCAATGATTGATTTCTTTATGTTTTTAAATAATCACAAATATGCATTACATAAGTATGTATTGAAAAATAGTATTTAATCTTGGCATATCTTTCTGTATAACTGATTTACAATTTTCTTTCTCTTTGTTTTCTTCCTTTTATTATTCTTTTTTCATGCTGCTTCTCACTCTCTAAATTATTTAATTTGGTTGATTGACTGTATAATAATGTAATCAATTCAGTAATAGTTAATAATTATGTATAGGGACATATACTATATAGACATGCACTTATATATATACTGAAAATTTTAAAGAATAACTAAAAAATACATATTGATGGAAGAGTGGCTATGTAAAAATGTCTGTATTCTAAAATGTGTATGTTTATAATTTTAGCTGGTCTGATACTAAGTTTTCTGTTTTTTTTTTTCATTTAACACTAGTACAAACACCAAAACCATGAAACTGTTACCAAATTGGAAACTTTTTAATGTTTTTTTAATAAAAAATCATGACCAGTTCAATGGATAGTTAATAGTTGTATTAGTGAATTTTTACAATATACGTACTTTACTACACCTTAATAGTATGAAAATAAAATAAAAGACAAAAGAGAAAATAAAATCAGTATATAGATAGGCAATGAAGAATTAAAAGTGATACACTTAAGTACTAAACTTTAATATAAAATATGTTCTTTATGGTTTAAAATTTACTAGGTGATGAATGAATCAAACAGCATTAAATAAGGATGCCAGATGTCATCATTTGAACAGTGAATTGTTTTGAATTAATAATATTGGTAAATTATTTATTTTTGAATATTTTTTTATATGACGTATAAAATTTTCGTTATATAATATTACGTTGTTATATACTATACATTAAACATACATATATAAGTTAAAAACTATTCGTTATAAATTATTATTAAATTGTTCGTAACATTATTAAACATTTAACTATACCAACTAAACATTTATTTTTAGTTAGCAAAATAAAAAAAAGGTGAAAACTTTAAAACTGTTGACTATTAACATTAATACTTAATTGAGCTAATCTTTATCAACGGGCTTTTCCAATGCTAGTTACAATTCTGAAGTGTACAAGAAGGATTTTGAAATCCTATGTTTCGTTTTCTTTATTTTGGATTTGGAAACTTCACAAAATACTTATGTACAATTTAAGACATAACAATAATCACATCTGCAAAAGTATCTAAAGTAGAGACAAAAACCTTTTTCACTGTATTTCTATGTTTTCACGAGATTTTTATAAACATTGTAATATGTACATGTATACTATAATATCAGTTTATATATACATATTTAACCATTTATCTATTCATCTATTTTTTTTTTATCTATTCTTTCTATATTCCTATCTATCATTACCTCTACTTATACACCTCTGTTTAAATTTTTCTGGTTTGTGTCTATGTGTATGTAGTATAATGTTTTCTAAATTATAGACAACCGGAAATTATTGTTTCCTCTGTTCATTTTGCGCTCGGCTTGATGTGAAACCATTCGACCAGAGCTGATGATAAATTTTTCCGATTAGTGACATGAATTACGCTTACACGGCTTTAGGGTTTGTAGTTTTTTATATTTTATTTTTCTTTTTGCTGTTAGTGTGTACTTTTTTTGCGTTCCACTCTTCACTTTTGTTTTAGTCTTTCTGTGTGTTCTTATGATGATGATGATGGTTTGTTCTTTCGTTCATTCGTTACAATTCTGATTTCTGACTACCATTTGCTTGTTTTGATGTCTGTTTTTTTTCTCTTTCTTTATCTTTCTCTCTTATTTCTTTTTACACAATTTTTCTTTCTATTTTGTCTGGCTCTGTTTTTTATTAAGTTGTTTTTGTTGTGCTTTTTTTTATGAAAATTGTTTTTTTATAGATGAGTGAATGTGAAATAAGTTGAAAATCAAACGTCGAACAATATCGAAATAAAAATTGTATAAAATAGGAATAATTGAAAGAAAGACAAAGATAGAAGGTACTGGAAAGATTTACAAGTGTACAAGAGTAGAAACGTAGGAGAATAGGAAATTAAAGGTAAATAGAATTATTATCTATTCATCTTGAATGAGTTCAGTTTTATTATTTTATAGTTTGTTTTTGGGCCGTTAAATAGCTACAGGTTACAATTGTACAATTTTTGTATTATTATTGTAGTTGTTTGGTTTTTCGTCTTTATTTTGCAAAATTTGTCAAATAAAAAAAATTTCACATATGTATTGATTTGCAATAAAAATTAAATTTGAAGATATAGGTATAAATAATTCATTTTTAGACATTTATGAGATAGGCATCTATTAAAATCTTTCAAAAATAACTATTAATACATTAAAAATATATGGTGATTTGCTAAAACGATTAACATCAATTGAAATATGCTGGAATTAATTATCTCTAATTCGCTTTTAATTGATTAAGTCATTCTGTTTGGTTTTTTGTTTATTTCTACATTGGTTAATGAAATTTTAGAAATAATTAACTCTAGAGCAAATTGAGCAACATCCGGATCAAAAGTACTAAATAAAATAAAACCCACATGATTATAAAAATTACTACCAAAATTGGATTTGTAATTTAAATTGTGATGGGTATGAGAAAATAAAAAGAGATTTTTAATTTAATCTAAATATTTTTGATATTTCTTTTGATGGTCGTGAGAAAAAATTAAAATTCTTAGTATTAAAATATGTATAAAATTAATAAAAAAAATTAAATTTAATGAAAAAAAAAATATTTGTTGTATCCGGAGATTAGAAAATAATTTAAAAACCTTTAATTTGTTTCCATTAACACAACATAATTATGGAAGTATTTTTTAGTATAATCCGGTCAAATTCCAATATTTATAAATACCTGCAAAAAAAAAAAAAAAGAAATTAAGATTATTAAATTTAATTAAAATACTTATTTTAAAAATAGATTATTTAATTGGCGTGTCATTTAGAAATAATAACTATGCTTATTATAAATTAAAAAATTTTTAGTATGTTACAATTCAAAAACAGTTTTTGTTATAAGTATATGTACACAAAAATTTGTCGACCAATCAGAGGTGGTAGACGTGTGATTTTGTCGGCGATCTTACGTGTCTTTAAATAATATTTTACGTTCCTTTCATACCCTCTATCCTGAAAAATAATTTTGTGATGACGATGTTTGGTAACGTAAAAATGAAATTGTATCGGTGTTGAATATTTATAAAAGTCAATAAAAATTAAGTTTAGCTTTAGTTTTTGTTTATATTTGTTATTTATTAATTATCAAAATTAATACTAAGTATATAAATAAAAGGAAAATTGAATAAATATTTTTGGATTATATAAATATGTATACTTTAATTGATAAAATATGAAGTTTACTTAAATAATGAGTGATGTAGGAGACGATTGCTCCAAGGAGCAGTCATTAAAATTAATTGAAGAATTGCACAAATATCGATGTTTGTTTGGTCTTCTAGATGTTAATTTTTTTGAAGTAAATTGAAATAAAAAACCTTATTTAAATAATTACTAGAAGCAAATTAAAATTATCAGATGTATGCTAAAATTAAAATTCCTTACATTACTTACAAACCATTTTTTCTTCTATTACAGAACAAGTTTTTTTTTGATTTTTATTCTAACCAGTTGCCCATATTTTAATGAAAAAAATTTCACACATACCTACAGTGCAGAATTTATGTCAAATACTGACCACCCGTTTTATTTGGCGCATTGAAAGTAACATAATAGCCGTAAATGGGGTTTATTACTTATAGCTGAAGATTGAAAACAGGAAACAATTAAATCTTTTTATTTAATCAACAGTTTTCAAAAAAGTTTTTCAATTGAAAGAGTTTGAAGGTTTAAAATTTAAAAACTTGTAAGGAACTTTCAAAATGTTTTTTGAAAATTTAAGATCGATTTTCTTAAAATACATATACTTAAATTAAAAATTAAATATATGTACTTAAAATATTTACTGTTTAATTTCTTTAACTTAAGTTTGATGTTATTATTAGCTATGTTCCCTAAAAATATACAGAATTATCTTTAAAGAAAAATTATTTATATTTATTCTTTATTCAAATATAAATTAAAATAACAATTTTTTACAACTTGGTAAAGATTAGCTAGTAAGAATTTTAAACAAGGCTAAACTTTACGCAAGAGATTTTCAGAAGACCTTTAATATAATTTTAGAATTTAACTTTACGCCTATAAAAAGTTCAATATTAGTTTAAAATTTAACCAAACGTTATACTTAAAATTAAAAAAAAATCGTTACTGAGAACTATATGAGTTTTTTTTATAATGACAATTTCGTAAAATATTGGTTTGACATAACAATATTCAATGAACCTTCCACTTAAAGATTGACTGCCAGACAGATAACCGAAACAACAGAATGAAATTAAAAGTCTAATTTTCAAAAATTTATTGAAAAATGTGTTCAAAAAACACATTAGAAAATCGTAGACATTTATTTACTCGTTATATAGAACTAAGATTTAGTAAAAATTACAAACCAACCGAATCGACCAAAAGCATGAATTACCCTCAAGTTAAATAAAGAACAAAATAAGAGTTAAATTTTCACATTTTTAATGTGAAGTTAATGTTTGTAAATTTAACTTCGAAACTAAATATGTATAACACTTAAGAGAAAACAAAAAAAAATAAATGAAAATAAAAATTAATAGTTTAAAGATACTTTAGTAAAGATAAGGTGTGTTATATACAATTTATACAATTTTTAAACACATTAACTTAAACTGCAACGAAGAACAAAACAATAGGAACAAAAAGTCAACAATAACGTTTAACAATAAAATCAAAATACATGAAAATGACTAACAAAATAAAATAAACCCTGCAGATATTTTTAAGATGGTTTTTGTTTTTTTATTTCGTTTTAGGCCAAAACGTTTAACGAATCAAGCAACCAAGTCCAAACTTATAATATTTTTTCTCTAATCTTTATGGTACTTTTTTTTTAAATAAAAAATTATTATGTACCATCCCTAATTTGAATTTTAATCTATAGACACATATATACAGTCCCTATATATATGTAACTGCTTTAAACCATAAGAAACTAAAATAAAAATACCTATAATTAAGTAAAATGAAAATTTAAGATATCAACCACTATAATTAATACTTAGGACAAAAAAAAATCCAACTTTAAAAATCAAAAATATAAGATTCGTGGAAAATTAGATTATATGAAAATGTGAGTTATCCATCTTTTGAAACGATTATTTGAACATTTCATTTCAATAATTATAGGTTTAAAGACTTCTAAAAGATTACAACAAACTGACAACCCAGTTGTCACTTAAATCAACCAACAGCATTTCCAATTACAATGAAATCCTAATATGTGTTCATCCATTAAAGGTGTACTTCTAACCTAAAAGTAATAAGTATAACATGCTTTTATTAAGTTGAATTAAGGAATATATTTAAATTTAAATTCATTAAAACAAGTATTATAATTGCATCTAGTACTTACCCAACACTGGAAAGATTTTTTTTTGGTTTTTTAATTTTAATAAAATTAACATTAAAACTGAAGATAAATAATATTAAATAAATCAATACATTGGAAACACCATAACTTCAACTTAAAATTTTCACACTGAAAATTTTCCTTAAATTAAAAAAAAAACTTAGAGTATATAATATTTAAAACTTACTTTAAAATACATAACTTACATAAGCAAAATATAAGTATATCTATCTTTATTGTAAACTATAAACGGTATTCATTAACCATTCTATCTATAGTAAGTACCTAACCATTGGGTTTGTGCAATACAAAATAATAAATAATTCTAGGTAAGTTTTAATTTATATTTCGGTTTAAAATGAAAAAAAAAAAAATTAGTGAGAAAAAAAACAGAGTTACAGAACACTTTTTACAAAATTAACGTGTGGTTAAATTCCCTAATTATAGGTTTTCTTTATTTTATTTATCCTTTTCTTTCTTTCTTTCTTAATTGCCTTTTCCTCCACTTGAAAAAATGATTTGGAGTTGCTGTGCTAGTTGTGCTTTATAATAATTTTACGTTTGCTTTAGTTTTGTAGCCTTTAGCTTTACATAATTTACTTAACTCTTTTATTTCAATATTTCTTTTTCTATCCCTCCTTTTATTATTTTTTGTCTTTTTTCAGATAAATTTTAGGTTTGTGTTTAACTTAAATGTTATTTTAAATATGCATGTTTTTGCTTTCTTTATTTTTTATTTTTTTTTTATTTTTGTAGTTGTTGGCTTTTGTTTTATGCTTAAGCTTAATATGAAGAATTGTAAATGCATGATTATTATGTACGAAAAGTGCTTTGTTTCAAATATTTTTTATTAGTTTTTCTTTTTTTTACAATGGCAATATTGGAAAAATGATAGAACAAAATGATAATACATATATATATATATAAATATTATATATATAATTACGGATGATTATTTTTTAAAATTAAAAAAAAACGAGGAAGAGTGTAGTAGAGTAGACTGTGTCAACTCTGGGATACCCGTATGACCGTTATATAAACATTATATCATTATTATTATAAACATTATATCATTATTATTATAAACATTAATTACTTTTGGCAAAATTTCAAACATACTAGCTTTATTAGGTGAAATATAATGCTCATATAAAAGAAGGAGTTGTATGGCAACTACTCGCATCCTCTGCAGTAGACCAACCAAATTTTGCAGTAACTTTGGCCCTTACACTAAACTATTTTTGGCAAAATTTCAGACACCCAACTTCAATAGGTATAGAGTAATGCTCATATAAAATAAGAAGTTGTATGGCAGCTACTCGAACCCTTTGCAGTAGACCAACCAAATTTTGCAATAACTTTGGCCATTACACTAAACTATTTTTGGCAAAATTTCAGACACCCAGCTTTATTAGGTATAGAGTAATGCTCATATAAAAGAAGGAGTTGTATGGCAGCTACTCGAACTCACTGCAACAGACCAACCAAATTTTGCAGAAACTTTGGCCATAGAACTAAACTACTTTTGCCAAAATTTCAGACACGTAGCTGTAATAGGTACAAAGAAATACTCATATAAAAAAAGAAGTTGTATGACAGCCACCCGAACCCATGGACCAAAATGGCTGGATTTAAATAGCGATGACGGCTATTGCAAAAAAACGAATTTGCGAAAATTTCAAGACCCTAGCTCCTTTAGTTTTTGAGTTATCGTGCGGACGAACGGACGGACGGACGGACATACATAGCTAAATCGATTTTTTTTTCGATTCTGGTCCGATCCATACACTTGAGTCTATAGCTACCCCCCCTCCTTCTCTGCGTTACAAACGTAATGGAAAATTTATTATACCCTTTGACTAAATAGTCATACGGGTATAAAAATGTAGAAATTATGTAGTATAAGAAATAGGTTTAAAAAAATGGATTTATTTATATAGATATATATGGTGGATTAATTGTTTTAAAATTTCAAATTTAAAAAAGCCCTAAAAAATATTTTATGTATATGTATATACAAATAATTAATACATTTTACTCAGTGTTTTAATTGATTAAAAATGGAAAATATGAACCAATTAATAACATTTTCAAAAAAAAGAATCCAAGTTAAAATCTAAACATTTAAAAAGCAAATAATGTACTTTAATTGAAGGCATTGCAAAATTTATTTTAATTTACTCTGTAATTTTAAGTAATTCAAAAATATTATAAATTTAACTAATAAAAAAATATACTAATAAGACGAAACAAATTTCTTTTTAAATTTTTTCAACAAGGCGCATACATATATTATATATGGTTACAAAATTTACCTAAAATACGGTGAATAGAATAGAAAGAATAGGTGAATAGAAAATAGTTTAAAATAGCATAAATTCGGTTTTTTTTTTTAAACGTTTAGTTTAAAAAAACAAAAAATAATTAGTTACAAGACTCTTCATCAATAATAAAACACTCTAAATTATATTAAAAAGGTATAATTTATTTTTAATATATTATTTAGAATAATATACCAATACTTATATTTATGTAGCTATTCATTAGGCATTTATATGTAAATGTGTATATTACACAAATTTAATTTGTTTTAAGTTATAATAAAAATATCACCAGAACAAAAGTGGGACATTGGATATAACAACAGCAACAAAATTATTGAATTTTTTATAAACTCTTCAAAAACCTATTTTTATATACAGGCCCTCTTTTATGTAATTTAACTCATGTAATTTAATATTAAACTAACATTTAAAATCGAATTTTCGAACAAAAATGGACAAAATAGAACTATAATTAGAAACAAAAGAATAATTGTAGAATTAAACGCAACAAATAAAGGTACTTAATTATACATTTTTTATTTATATATTTATAATATAGAAGGGGTTCCGTATATGGGGCAAATATTTTAGCAACTGACAAATAAAAATGTAAATGAAAAATTCTTGTTTCACACGAAAATGTTTGATTATTCGTTTGTCTTCCACTAAGACTTAGAACAAAATTTACCTAGCACAAAATTATGGCTTCTTACCAAGGATTTAAGATTGTATAAAACAATAACGGTATGTTAAGAGGACACTTTTTAAAGAAAACCCGTTATCTTATTTAAAAAATGTAAATATTTTAACTTTATTAAAAAACCAATTACCTTCGCGAAACCAATTCATATTTCAGCAGATGAAAGTTTAAACAATAAAATTTCAAAGAGTTTAGTCTAATATTAAAATTATTTTGATAAGTTAAGACCTATAAGTTATCTTGTGTATAATATGTGGGTGCAGAGTTATTCGGCAGTTAGTAATATTAAAAGAAAAGACACGAAAGTCCTGTAATATTACAAAAACGATTATTAATAAACCCACATCTCCGGTTTGTTTCAGTGTCAGTAATCACCTCCTAAAACATTTGCACTTTTATGTGGAAAACCCTGTATTTATATTTTAACTTTTGACGTAAAGACCGAAAAGATAAAAATCTGTTTATTCGTTGTTTTCTCTTAAAGGTAAAAAATTATTTTAAGAACTATTTTGCTTGCAATCGTTTACGCATATCGGTATCTAATATATAAAGAAGAAAATTTGTTTGTTTGTTTGTTTGTTTGTTTGTCCAGGATTCACGTGAAAACCACTGGTCCGATTGACACCAAATTTTAGAGGAATAATTTTGGGAGCCCGGGGGGTGACATAGGCTATGTCGCATTTTTATAAGTCAACAGGTTGCGGCTCCAGAGCCGTTTTAAGCTTTTTCGTTTTTTTGATGTCGAGTCGAAACGGTTTGACCGATTAACTTGAAATTTTGCACGAATGTTCTTCTTATTAAACGGAATTAATGGTATAAAGTTGGTTGAAATAAATTAACCCCTTTCGGCCCGGCGGGCTTCCAAAAAATTTTGTGTTTCCGATTTGTGTCCAATTTTACAGGGTGGTTTTGCAGTCAAAAAGAGAGGCTGGCACAAATTTTTGTTGGGTTCGGTTAACCCGTTTGGGCACGAGGGCGCAATGAAGCTTTTTCAATGTTTTTGATGTCGAGCCGAAACAGTTTGACCGATTGACTTGAAATTTTGCACAAATCTTCCTCTTAGCAAACGGAATTAGTTGTATAAAGATGGTTCGAAAATATTAACCCATTTCGGCCCGGCGGGCTTCCAAAAAATTATTTGTTTCCGATTTGTGTCCAATTTTACAGGGTGGTTTTGCAGTCGAAAAGAAAGGCTGGCACAAATTTTTGTTGGGTTCGGTTAACCCGTTTGGGCACGAGGGCGCAATGAAGCTTTTTCAATGTTTTTGATGTTGAGCCGAAAAAGTTTGACCGATTGACTTGAAATTTTGCACAAATGTTCCTCTTAGCAAACGGAATTAGTTTTATACAGTTGCTTGGAATATATTAACCCATTTCGGCCTGGCGGGCTTTCAATATTTTTTTTGGCCGTTTGGGCAAGAGAGCGCAATGAAGCTTTTTCAATGTTTTTGTTGTTGAGCTTAAACGAACACTTTTTTCAGCTAATCTTGAACACATTTTTCAGCTAATCTTTATTAGCAAAGCTCACAAGGTTAATTTGATTTTTATCATTTAACCCCTTTTGTCACAAGGGTTCATTAAATTTGATCTCCTTAAAGAGTTCAATCTTTAATATAAATTTGTTTTTCTGTTGAAAAGGTTTAATCAATATGTTAAAAAAAAAAACAATTGTTCGACTAACACAGTTTAAAGTTAACGCAAACATTGCATTATTTCACAAGCTCACCAAAAAACATGATTGCGCTCTATTAACCCGTTTGGACCTAATGTATTTTTTTAAAGTTTTTGTTGGCCTGCTTAACGGTCGAAAACAATATTTTTAAAACTTTTAACTCATGTCTATTTGTAATTTTGTAAAAGGTTTTGAATGCAAATTTCTAATCTAATATATAAAGAAGAAAATTTGTTTGTTTATTTGTTTGTTTGTTTGTTTGTTTGTCCAGGATTCACGTGAAAACCACTGGTCCGATTGACACCAAATTTTAGAGGAATAATTTTGGGAGTCCGGGGGGTGACATAGGCTATGTCGCATTTTTATAAGTCAGCTGGTTGCGGCTCCAGAGCCGTTTTAAGCTTTTTCGTTTTTTTGATGTCGAGTCGAAACGGTTTGACCGATTCACTTGAAATTTTGCACGAATGTTCTTCTTATTACACGGAATTAATGGTATAAAACTGGTTGGAATAAATTAACCCCTTTCGGCCCGGCGGGCTTCCAAAAAATTTTGTGTTTCCGATTTGTGTCCAATTTTACAGGGTGGTTTTGCAGTCAAAAAGAGAGGCTGGCACAAATTTTTGTTGGGTTCGGTTAACCCGTTTGGGCACGAGGGCGCAATGAAGCTTTTTCAATGTTTTTGATGTCGAGCCGAAACAGTTTGACCGATTGACTTGAAATTTTGCACAAATGTTCCTCTTAGCAACCGCAATTAGTTGCATAAATTTGGTTGGAATAATTTAACCCATTTCGGCCTGGCGGGCTTCCAAAAAATTTTGTGTTTCCGATATGTGTCCAATTTTACAAGGTGGTTTCGCAGTCGAAAATAACGTCTGGGACAAATTTTTGTTGAGTTCGGTTAACCCGTTTGGGCACGAGAGTGCAAAGAAGCTTTTTCAATGTTTTTGATGTCGAGTCAAAACTGTTTGACCGATTGACTTGAAATTTTGCACAAATGTTCCTCTTAGCAACTGCATTTAGTTGTATAAATTTGGTTGGAATAAATTAACCCATTTCGGCCTGGCGGACTTTCAAAAAATTTTGTGTTTTCGATTTTGTGTCCAATTTTACAGGTTGATTTTGTAGTCTAAAAGAGAGGCTGCAAAAAGTTTTAGTTAAGTTCGATTAACCCATTTTCCACGACGACGCTATGAAGTTTTCTATATATTTTATTTTCTTATACGATTAAAAGTATTTTATTGAAAATTTTGTACCAGCATTTTAATTAAAACCCACAGGGTTAATTTGGTTTGACCTGTTTGCGCGTTTTGAACAAAGATTCAATGAAATTTTCAGTT
Organism: Dolichopus griseipennis; assembly: GCA_963082915.1. Taxonomy (NCBI): domain Eukaryota; kingdom Metazoa; phylum Arthropoda; class Insecta; order Diptera; family Dolichopodidae; genus Dolichopus; species Dolichopus griseipennis. Next base: position 107,782,784 of record OY720444.1, on the reverse strand, counting down.
TTCTTCAAATGAAATCTAAAAATCAAAAAATTCGATTTGATATATATAATGCTTAAATACATAGTATTTTAAAACAGTTTTTCCAAAAAATAAGCCTACATTTCTCTCATAAAATCATAAAAAAACGAGGAAGAGCGTATTACAACTTTCAGGACTAAACAAAATATAAGTTGAAAAGCAAATTTTTAAACCTTTTCTAAACCATCGACTATATTTTATCCAAGCGTTGGCAATTCAAGAAAATCCCCTTTTGACCTATAGTCATTTTAATTCAGTTAACATTGTTCACCGGAAACCTACCATCCTCAACTATATCGTCAAGGAGCACCAAATTGTCAAGAAGCAGCATGTATAAAAAAATTAGAGATAATCGTTCAAATTGTTTTGCAAACTGTTTTTTAAAGTTTCTGTTTCGCAATCGATTAAAAGAACTCGACAAACCTTTTTTTTAAGTATTCCCCTAATTCAAAGAAGTTGTACCTACTTTTAAAAATTGGACGTAATTTACTTACAAATTTTTTTTTGAACAATCGTCGGCAGGGGTTAACAACTTTCAAGTCTGTTAGTAAATTGAACTTCATTTTCAAAGAAGAACACTTATACGATATTTGAAGTTAATCTGTTAAATCATTTCTAATATATAGCAAAGGAACGAAAAAACCTATAAAAAGCTGTTGGGCCACGATGGGTTAACGGAACTCCACAAATATTTTTTTGTGGCATTTATAGGCAAAGTAGTATCTCAAAAAATTGGCTGAAACTTGCTTTTTTACAATTTTTAAGCTTCCGGGCAACGCCGGGTAAATCTGCTAGTAACCTATAAAATTACAAAAAAGAAAACACAAATAAAAAACAAATGTGACAAAAGAAAACTTATTTTGACGAAAGAAAAAATAATTAATAAATAAGCTAAATATGCCATAGCTGTCTTTTTATAGTTTTCATCAATTTTAAGCAAACCGCAGTTTTGCAAATTTATACAAAGTTCCAGGATTAAGAATTCTGAACCAATTTTTCTGATATCTGCTTTGAAAGTATTAGTCTTAGGGAATGCAATTAGTGGAAGTTTTTTTTGGTTATGCTGGTAATTCAATAGATGAAGGTTTTTGATATCGTTCCCCTTACTGAGCCAACGAGCTGGTTTTTATTGATTGTTAATAAATAATACTAACATTAATTACACCAAAAATGTGTTGAAATACATACTTATATATACTAAATACATACTTATTTTAGCACAACTGACAGACAATAGACAAAAATGGCGAAAAAATAAAAAACAGATAAGCAAAGTGTTTTGGTCTTTTGGGGTAAAAACTCGCTTTTAATATTTCATTGCATGCAAAAATTATAACTTAATGCCCGTATATATAACTGTATTCGTTGTAACTATTTAATTTACACACATATATATACTTTACATATATATGTTGAAAGAATAGCAGGTAAGGGAAAGAGAACCCGCTTTTTTATATCACATTTATTTTCGACTTTCGTTTTTTGGATTTATTTATTTATATATTATCGCAATTTAGGTTATAATTTTTATTTAAGAAACCAATTATTAATTCAAAGTTTATTTAATGTTGCGGAAACATATTGGGCGTTATTATTGAGTGTTCTATTTCTTTTATCATTTTTACAATTTGATTATTGTAATAACATGAGGTTAAATTGTTATTGTTTTATTATAATAAATTTGTAAATGAATACTTTTTTTTGTAAGTGTAATTGTTAAATTGTAATTACTATTTTTTGTCGCATTAATTTTTGTTTTGCGTTTTATTTTTTCCATTTCTTTTTTTAATTCAATTAAATTGTAATTTGAATAATCCAGTTAAGTATAGATAGCATACCAAAAAAATCTATAAAATTTTTTCGATGTGAAACTAAAAAGGTATAAGACTTGTACTTTTCAATATTTCAATGACAAAGAAGTCATAGTTCATAGAAGTAAGAAATTCAACACATCACTCAGCCTGTAAGTAATTTTATAGTAACTCTCAACATTTATTTAAAATTTTCTTAAAACATTTATATATTAGTTATAGAAGATTTTACAAATTTAAAATTTCTAATAAATTAGAAATTAAATGATCCATAAAATGTTTGTAATAATTGCCATTAAACAATTTAATATTAGCTTCAGGCTTTTTAATTTGTAATATTAATTTAATATTTAAACAATTAAATTCATATATTTTTGTTTTAAAAAATTTTTAATTTAATTTAAATATTAATATTTTTAATTATATGATAAATAAAATTTCTAATCAGGAAAGTAAAAATAAATAGAAAAAAAAAATTACATTTATTAGATTTATTTAAATTATAACCTAAGGTAATATGGAAACTAATTATTCTAAAATTATAAATTAAATATATATTTAAATGCACATAATAATATAAATATTTATATATTTATTCCAATTAAATTTTTTATTTTTTTTAGTTTTAAATAATTTTTAAATTAAATAAAATTATTTAAAAGTGAACAAAATTTTAAACTTTAAATAAATGAATAAAATAAAATTATAATTAGCCAATTAGTTAAGTTTTGGAACAAAAAATATATTGATAAAATTTGTGAATAGAGATTGATAGATTTTAATTTTTATTAAAATATGAATGTATAAAATATGAACTTCTTCAAATTTACTATCCTACATTTAGGAAATACATTAATTATGCTTCCTGCTCCGTTGCAGCGGTTATAAAGATCTTTTTAATTCTTTATGGTTTAATAATACGATATTTTAAGCAAATAAAAACAAATAAAATAAATAATCAGCATATACGTTTATAGATTTTATGTTTTTAATTTTAATTATATGTTAATTAATTAATTAATTCAAAAAATTAAATAATTAATGAAAAACAAAGCAAAAATAAAATATATTTATTCCGTATTTTCTTTTATTCTTTATATCAGTTCTTCTTATTTTTTAAAACTTTCTCTTTTTCTATTGCCAGAAAAACTTTTATAATGAAAATATAATATGTATATATACTTGAATTTTTATAAACGTAGATCAAAGAGTATAATAAATTTGCCATTACGTTTGTAACGCAGAGAAGGTGGTGGGTACATATAGACTTAAGGGTATTGATCGGATCAGAATCGAAAAATAAATCGATTTAGTAATGTACGCGATTACTCAAAAAATAAAGGAGCTAGGATTTTGAAATTTTTACAAATTCGTTTTTATGCAATAACCGTCATCGCCTTTGAAATTCAGCCATTTTTGTCCACGGATTCGAGTATCTGCCATACAACTCTTTCTGTTATATGAGCATTAATCTATACCTATTAAAGCTGGGCGTCTGAAATTTTGCTAAAAATAGTTTAGTTTTATGATCAAAGCTTCTGCAAAATTTTGTTGGTCTACTGCAGTGGGTTCGAGTAGCTAGCATACAACGCCTTTTTTTATATGAACATTAATCTACACCTAATAAAGCTGAATGTTTGAAATTTTGCCAAAAGTAATTAACTGGCTGATGTGTTTATATTACGGACATACGGGTATCCCAGAGTTGACACAGTCTACTCTCCTACACTTTTCATTGTTTATCTTTTAATTTCAATAAAAATACACTAGGTAATAAGAATTATAACAGGACACAGAAGATATTAGGTGTACCGGTATACATATATTTATTACTTATAATATATCAACATATATATTCTGAATACGCCTGGCTAGGTGTATTTTTGATTTTTAATTAAAATAAATAAAGTTCACACATTATTTTGTGGTTTAACAGCCGGAAATTAAAATTGGGAGCGCAGAATACCAAACCCAAAAAACATTAAAACAACAAATGTAAAAAAATAAATAAAAAACAGTATATGTATAAGATTGCAATCAATGTAATGATGATGCTACCCTGCTTTCTTTACTTAATTTTAACTTTTTATATTTTTTTTTTTGAAAAAACGAATTTGGTTGCATAAGTTATATGTACAAGTAGTTATATTAAAATATGCACCCATATAGCACTTTTTAAATGGTACGAAATAATTTTCACTTGTAACACTTCGTTTACATTAATTACATTTTATATTGAATAACTTATTGAAATAAATAATATCAAATCAGTACATATAACAAATTGTTAATAAGTAAAACTCGGTATTAAATTTAGCAGTTGTTCAATGTTTTTGACCCCCTTATTTAATACACGAAATAAAAGCTCAAAAAAGTTTAATTTGTTGAGAGTTTACTGTATGTAGGTAAGTTGTTAATTTTATTATGCGGGAGGAAAATTCGTTTTATTTTAAAATTTATTTATGTTTATTGCAATTCCACTACAGCTTAGTTAAAAAAAAAATTAATTTCAATTTCAAATAATGGAAAAAAATTTTTTTGCTGTGAAAATCTTTTAAATGTAGTTTTTTATATTTTTTTTTGTTAAAAAAAATGGTAATTATCGTAAATAAGGTAAATTAAACAGTATTTTAGAGTCATAAAAAAAGTTTAAACTTTTAATTCGATGTCTATATACTTATGAAACAATTATTTAAATGACTTTGACAATTAGAGTTGATAAATAGGAATATGTATTAATGAAATATAGTATTGTTTAATTATTTATAAACGAAAAAATTTAATCTAGAAATTATTTTGAAATTATATTCTTAACATCTTTAGTATGGTAACTGTTAAAACTTTTAGTAATACCAATATTTCTAATGAATAAATACTTATATAGCTTAATGAGTAATATTGATAGTATAATTAAAATAATAATCACAAAGAAAGAAAACGGTGCTCAATTTTAAAAGACGAAATAATTGATCTTTATTATATTATGATAATAAAATTTAAGCCTTAAATAATTTCAAACATATTTGTTGTTGTTGTTTGGACGGGGGGGGAAAGCAAGTTTCCCTTACACCTAGGCCTTGCGGCCCGTTGTGCACCCCTCATTAAATACTTTCTATTTATTTATAACTACTATATTATTTATTTTGTTTATATTATATATTTGTATATTTATATTATATTTGGTCACCATGGGGATTCGTAAAGAAAAATTATTTTTCAATAATTTTTTTTAATTAAATATTGTATGACCTGACCGGGAATCGAACCCGGACCCCCTCGGTTAATAAGCCAAATGCTTACTCACTGCACCACCGAGGCCCCTTCAAACATATTTAATTGAATTAAAATAATAAAGTAAATTTAAAAATTTAATATACCTAATAATAATCTTATTACATAAAGCATAAGAAAAATTTTTGAGTATTATTTTAAACTTTTGTGCATGTTAAGATAAAACAACTTGATTATATAAATTGAATCAGTCATAATTAATATTTCATAGATACTTATGTCCTACTTAAATTTTAAAAATTTATTATATAAAAAAAAAAATTTTAGGCATATATTTTATCAAAAAACTTCGAAAACATGCCGAGACACTGCCTGCTTCTAATCATATTGCAAAATCAGAAAATAGGACTAGAAAAATTTCTAAAAGAATGCAATAAATTCCGATATTTCAGACGTATTGATCGATTTTCATATAATTTCACTTGTAATTATTACTATAATGAGGTTAAGTAAGTAATAATTGTCAAAATACGTAATAATATTAAATAATTAATGACATTCTTCATAGAACAAACTTAATCTAATTTTAAATAAAATAGAATAAACTCAATCCTTTGATTATTCAGGTATTAATTCAATGATTTGATTGTGACCTTTACATCAATTACTGTCCTTGTATGGATTAAAATTGGTGAATTATTTCTTTTAGCTACACAATTTTATTTAAAAAATATTTTTTTAAATAAAAAAAAAATTTGTAACGCCAAAATAAAATTAAATTTATAATTTGTTTAAAATTATGCCGTAAACAAAATAAAAATTAAATTAAAAAAAATCAAAATAATTATTTTTAAATAAATCCAAAGAGATATAACAACTAAACCAATAATAAAACTACATCAAAAATAACTTATTACTTAATATATATATATAAGTAACATGTTAACAAATATATGTACAAGCATGAAAATCATTTATCAAAGTATAGTAGGGCGAGTCAAAAACAATAATGAAAAAAAAAAAGTATCTTTCAGCAGGACGCACTACATTATGTGGGGTGCGGTGTACCTTTTCTCTCTTTTTCTTTCTTTAGCTCAGTTAAAACATTGTTATTTTTAATTCTTTTCTTTAATCAAAATTAATTGAATTTCCTTCAATCAAATTAACATCGCGGGATGCATTTAAACTAAATCCATCATTATTATGTTTGGAATGTAATTAAGTGAAATGACTTAAGTTTTGATTTATTTTCTTTTTTGTTATTCCTCGTCATTTAAAAAAAAAAATTCATTCATCTCGTTTCTGTCTGTCATTTTTTGATTTTCTATCTCTTTCGTTTTTATTTAGATTAATTTGTTATATTTTAAGGCCAAAATTTTTTTTATTATTTTATTTTAAGGCCACAAAAAAATACTCCAAAAAATACTGAAAACTGTGTATCTGAATACTGACGGCGGAACCCACGACACAATATCATCATTCCATTTGGTTAGAAAAGAAAATTTTCAAAGTTCAAGAAAATTAGTTATTGGTTAGGTGTGCAATAAGTTTCGAAAAAATGCAAGTAAATCAATTTTCTATGATAAAGAAAACAATATGACATTACCCTTTACCTCTTTACTAACTCTTTTTAGAAAATTCTAGAGAAAATTTAGGATTCTGAGCTTGAAGCCAGGTTTTGTTTTGACATTTGCAATATTTCGATACAACAGTTTTCAATGTTAATTTATTATTTATAATTTTTATATTTTGTTAAAGCAAATTGGTTTTCAGGGACATGAAATTGCTCTCCTTGTGTTGAATGGGGCTAAATGTAGTTTTAAAATCTTTGGTTTATTGTTGGATATCCATGATCTATAATAATTATCAATTCAAATTGTTTGATTCGCATTTAATTACTCAATTATTATTGACATTTTCTATTTAAATATTTTTTTCCTGTCCTCCACGAAGGAGGTAAGCTTTTCCACATGATTTTCAATCACGCCTCGTGGAAAAGACGTGCCGCGTTTTTTTTTGCGTTTTCCTAGATTTTTCGCAAGGTGTCATTGCGATTTTGCATACCCCTATCTCTTGATGTATAAAATAGATGTTTGTTGGGTTCTGTCATGTCGCATATGTCAATGATGCCAATTTGACAGATGCATATGTTTATATCGGGAATAATTCTGAAGTAATTCTTTTAAAATATAAGGACGGACTAATTGGCATTAATAAACATAAAAGTAAAAACCAATTGAATAAAAAAAAATTTTTAATTTAGTATGTCTTTATAATAATAAATAACTTTATACCTATTTATAAACATTTTAATGAATGTATAGATATATAAATATTTTTGTATTATACCTGAGCTTATAAGTTATCATTATATATTTTCCAAGAAGTACCTAATTAACGTTCATTTTTATTTGATAGTATGTATATATACAAAATATATATTTATTAATAAACATATGAATTATTGTATTCTTTTTCACCAAAACCGGTAAAATTTAATAAGAAAAATTAAGTTTTAAAATACAAATAAACTCTCAAAATTTTGTTTTAATTTAAAGGTATTATGGCACCTAATAAAGTTAATATTGTTTTTCTAATATTAGAAAATGATGGGAATAAAATAATAAAAGCAAAATCAAAAATAAATTTTATTTTTAATCAGCAAATTTTTTACTTTTAAGGCTTTTGTTAATCGTTGAATTTCAACGTAATTCGGTTTTCGAAAAGTTAGAAAACGAATTAAAATTGGAATTTAACATGAAGAAAAAAAAATTTCTGTCTCATTTTGTATTTAAAAGAAGGACATTTCGGTTTGTTGCTATTTTTGTTATTAGGAAATTACTTAAAAAATATTTTTTAATATGTTAAATTTTATTTAAAATTTTAGTTAACTTAAACCAGTAACTAGTAAAAACTAAAACTTAAAAAATAATTTAAACGTAACTTAAAAAATGAATTAAGGTTGAATTAAATAAGATTTTTAATTTAAATTATTAAAAGTAAACGATGATACGTAAATGAAATTTTTTGTATATTTTATTTAACCAAAATTTATATGAAAATTTTTTCATGAAGTGGGTTCTATGAAAAATAACAATATTTAATTTTCAATTTATAAATGAATTTTGCAACCTTTTTCTTTTTGTTAATAATAAATCAATTTAAAAATTCTATGAAATTTTCTTACAGTTAAACTAATTAATTGAAATATCAAAGAAGGTTAAAGTGAATCTATTAAAGCGATTTCTATGAATCTGAAATTTTAATTGATTTTTAATTAAACTAAAAAACAAAAAAAATTTATTAATTAATAAAATAAATTTCTATAAAACTTCAACAAAAAAAAATTAATCTTTAATTAATTCAAGGGCTTTTGTTAAAAGTTCAATCTCAAAAAATACACCCACATTAAAGCAAAAATAACAGTACCATATAAAAAATTATTAAAAATATCGCGTCGTTTTAATCACATTTTTCTTTAAAATAAAATATAATTTCGGTTTAATTAAAGTAACACTTACAAACCCTCCCAAAATATATATTTATCCCTTTTAAATAATGCCAAGCATATAAAACAAAATGATCCTTATATATTCTTGCGCATTTTAAAATATTCTTGAGTCATCGCGTTATAATCCCATTCAATTCCAGCTTAAAATAAAAAATAAACTGATCTTTTTCACTGATTATCAAATTGTGAAGACTTCGTTACTAATTTTAAGGATTTTGTTTTAAGATTTATTTAAATTAATTGCTGATTAATTTTATGATAGAACCGTTAAAATTTTTTTTAAAGAACTTTGGTTAATAAAGTTATATGGTATTATTAGTGATTAACGATCAGTGTCATAATTTATAATTAATGGGTGTGTATTTGATTTCAATACCTTCAAAACAATCATTTTTGAAAAAATAAGTATTATTTTAATTTTATGCACTTTGGTTTTATTAATGTATATAAGTACTCATAAATAGCTTATTTTACTCTATTTTTATATTTTAAATTAAAAATCTTTGACTAAATATGAGCATTTTATTAGAATTTTGTTCAAAGTTAAGATTTCTAAGTTAACCATATTTTCAAATCTGAAATTAAATTTTTGATGGATCCTGAAATATTGACTTGAAAAACCATTTATTATTAGAGGAGTTAAATTATTAAAAATAGATTAAAAATAATATTTCCATATTAGGATACATAAATATTATTTTTACAAAAATTTCAGTTAAAAAATTTTCTAATATAACTAACCAAAAAAAAGGTAATATTTATTTAGATGTAGGTAATGTTCTTAATCGTTCTTAAAAAAATTCAAAAAAATTTTCTTTAAATTCTATATTGCAATTTAATACAAAATATATTTAATTATATAAATAGCTGTATAAAAGCAATTCACAATTTAAATTTATATATTTCTAATTATTTAGCAAACAATTTTAATTTTTGTAACAATTATATTTAAAAATAAAAGTATAGAGAAGCCCAACATTTTCACGTAGAAGAATATTTCAAATACAAATATATAAGAAATTTAGATTCTACAAACTTTAAAGTTGTATATATATACCTATACATATATATGTACATATATTGTTTTTATTTTTTTTTCTTTAAAAATTTTTCTGTGACACCATTTTAGCTCGTTATTTATTTTTTTTTTAATTTAAGATTGTTGTTTTTTTGTTGGGTAATTTTGGCTTTTGATTTCCAGAAACTAATGGGTTCAATGAAAACAAGAAATTATATCTATGAACCTGTTTTTTCTTCAGTTAAATCCTTTTTTATATAGCTTATCATTAACGAATATTCTAACTACAAAATATTAAATTGACTTAAAAACCTCAAATCAAAAAAATTAAAAAAACCTGATGGTGGCCCCTATTATAAGTTTTAATGTCTTCCTGTTTTATAGTTTTCAAATGTATGTAGATATAATACATATGTAACTATGGATATAAAATTGAAAATGTATAGGTAATAGGTTTATATATATATATATAAATAAACACATATTTGAAACCCATGTAAACGATATGTGAAGATTTATAATGGATTTTGAACACCTTTTAAATAAATTATAATAAGTCTCTAATAAATCTAACAATAACACCACCAACAAACTACAACGACAATGTTTCATTCTATGACATCAAGTTTTTTTATTTGTTTTTTTTTTCTTTTGTTTTTTGAATAAATTGAAATAATAACAAATGACTTGACCATATTTTTGGTTTGTTCCTTAAATTTTATTTTTACTTCGATCGTTAAACAATGTTATTAAATACACCATCAAACGGATCAAACTAACGAATATTTACCTTTGCGCTGTAATAATTTACCTGTACAAAAAATGTATACATAATATTTGTTTTGTTGTTCTTCTGTTTTCTTCCTTTTAGTTTTTTGTTTTGCTTCCCACATTTTGTTAAGTCCAGTTAAAAAATTTCAAAAAATTAAACAAAGTGTATTACGAAATTGATTTTGGGAATTAAGGTATATGTCAGTTAGTTTTAATAAAAGGGTAACTTTTATAACACAAAGTGAAATACTAAACAATAGAAAAATATATATTTGAATCGTTAAATATTAAGAGTTAAACATCTAATAAGTTTAAATTAGTTGAAGCTTAACTTGTAATTGATAAATACAATACAAATTTAAAAGAGGATTAAATAATAATATTGAAATAACCCTTTTTATGATAATTGAACTATTTTCTTTTCAAACTCGAAGGGTCCCGGTTCAAGCCTTAGTCGGATCATATAAGATAAAAAAAAATTTAATTTATTTCAATAACAGTTAATATCATAATATATAAATATTTACCTGAAAAGGAAAGGATTCAGCCTTACCACATTGTACGAGTTAGGGGACTGTTCATAAAGAAATAAATAATTTGATCCTTTAGATCCTATAGGTGACAGATCTCCATCATTAACTATTTTTAAAAAAAAAAAATTTTTAAACAAAAAAACAACAAGGAAAATTGGTACAAAGCATTAAAGTTCATACATTTGTTATAAAGAGACTGATGGAAACGCTATTTTTGAATTTGAACTCTTAGAGAATATTTATTTTTATAATTTTGTATTTTATTTAATACCATTGATTTGTCGTTGTTGTTTTTCATTTCAATGTTCATTTAAACGTTTTTAATGGTGGACAATTTTTTTTTTTTTCATATCCACATAAATTCTATATTATATAAATCAATTTTACCTAAGTATACAATAATACAAATTACAGGTATATATACTATATATATATATATATATAAATATTTATGTAACCGGGTACAATTATTAAAATTTAGTGGAAAATTTTATATTTAGTTTCCCTGTTCTCCGTTTTAGATTTCAAGGTAATGGCGAAAGCAAAATAATACAATTTGGGCATAATACAATTTGGATATATTATAAATATTTTTGTGTATAAAGAGATGTCGAATTTAATCGTTTGGAAAAGTTAAATGGATAAAAATAAGTTAAAGTATTAGAAAAACTGTCAAAATAAAAAATTGTCAAAAAATTTGCAAGAGAATTTTTAGCAATAAATATATAAATTTTGGTTATTTAAGTAATATGAAAGTTTATGATTTATAATTTTTATTTAATATTAAATATTTTTTATTTTTTTAATTTTGTAACATTTCCGTAATTTAAGAGAAAGTTGAAAAGGAAATTGTTGGCACTATAAATTGTTTAGGGTGTATGATTTCAATTGCATCTATTTTAGTAAATATTAAAAAATTAAAAAGAAAAATTATTAAATAATTAAATCCTATATATGTTCATTAAGAGAATTAACTTAAATTTAACTAAAGTACTTATTATGCAATTTTATAAATGAAGTATCTATAAAATAGAAAAAGAAGGATCCAATTAAATGCTCCAACTAAAATACGCATATTAAAAATAAAAATCTTGTTATGTACATAAGACTCTTTAAATTGTTTTACTAAAGAATATATTTTAGTTCTAGTGTATTAATCACATATTAATTATAAATATATTGTTTTACAGATAATTGTTTAATCCGGCACGTTCAAATAAAATCAATTTGATTAATTACCGCGAAGGGTAGTGAATGAATATTATTTTAAACTCTATATACTGCCCATCATTTTTATTTGAAATTATTACTAAAAATAAGTTTGAATTAATACATGTTCGATAAAGATATTTAGATATATAATATATTTTTAGTATTATGATCATTTATGTAATATTATTTATAGCAAAAAGCGTGCAAGTAAACAATACTTTTACTATTTATTCTATTTGTATTTTAAGAAAAATGCTTAAAAATAAACTTTTCTATATATGTATATAACTTTGGAATTTTAATTGTATATTTTAGGGCAAGTTTTTTAGACAGGTTGATTAATAAATATAATTAGGATGAGGTCTGCATAATATTTAGAAATTTTCATTGATCGAATTAGATATTTTAAATGCAGAATTTATATTAAAATATTAATTGTAACCAATATAATAATAAAAATAAGTATTTAAAATTATTACAAATTGGTTACATTTCTTGTAATTCTGAAAAATGTTTACAAAACAAAATTTTAAAATAAGTCAGTTTTTATTAATCATTTTTCGTAATTTGAAATACTTAATTTTTAAATTTTTATATGAACCCAAAATATCAGGAAACATATGTTAACGTAATTTGTAATTTTTAAAATTAAACAAATAAGTGAAAAAGTACCATCAAGTTTAAAAATCAAATAGCCCCCTGTCCATCAAGAGTACCAAATAATATTTACAAATATAAAAATCAAGAGAAAAGTCATCAAATTCTCATCCCAAAATAATAACAATAAAATAAAAATAAAACTTAAAAATTTATGATTCTATCAAAAAATCATATAATTAAAATAAAAATTATATATAAATTGAAAATGGCTTTTGCTAAATACTTTATAGCTTCTTATTATGTATTTTTGTGAGGCAAAGAAAACATAAACAAAATATACCCAAATAAATTTATTGTGGGGTGATAGAAAAGATCACGAAAATAAAAAACAATATATCTATTAGTTTTCCTCGTTTACAGAAACAATTATATTTAAAATGATTCACCCACTTGAATCATTTTGTAATTGAGAAATGTGAATTTAAAAGAAAAAATTATTAGGAAAAAAAAATGCTAAATTAAAAACAAATAAATTTTATTTTCATGATTAAAAATTTGTTTTACTAAAAGAATTGAATTTAAAATAGAGTGGAAAATAAGTATTTAATATTAAAATACGTATAAATATTTAGAGTTAATATAACTAATAAATTCTTAATAAGTGTATAGTAATTTAATAATAATATCAAGCATAATCAAGCATAAGCATTATAATGATAATGTTTATAAAAAGCGTACATAAGCTCAAATTGATCAAAATGATGGAGCCAAAAAGCGTTGCAATTTAATGAGGTCTTCTCATATTTAGTAAACAGATTAAAAATATAGGTTTTCGGAAGTTTATTAAAATTTTAAATAAGAGTATTACTTAATAGCAAAACAGAACCAGATTCATGTCTGCCGAAATAAATTATTTCAAAAAAAAATAAAATAAAATGTGTCAAGTGTAAATTGACAGTGATTATTTTAAACAAGTAAAGAATTTGTAGATTAAATTATTTCTTTTTATATTACCGAATTTGTTGCAATCTTAGGCACGATTATCGTGATATGCAATTTTCCAGTTGACAGCAAAAATTTATGAAATTTAAGTTTAAATACTGTAAATATGGAGTTTAAAAAGTCTATAAAGGGCTATGAAAAGTAGATTCATACTCAACAACATTTATATAATTAAAAAGAATGTATTTTAAAATTTCTTTAAGTCCACTGATTGGTGAATTTCATTTAAATTAAAAAATAAATTGACAAAATAGTAACACATACTTAAGCATTAAGAACATGTAAAGCTATAATAATTATTAATTTGTATCTAATAAAATAAAATAGAGTTATTTAAAAAAAAAATAAAATTGAATAAAATTGGAAAGTGGCAAATGTAAGATAAATTATAGAAAAATTTACAAAAAAAAAACTAAATAAGAATTTCAATTCATACTAATTTATTATGTATACGTACATTTGAAATAGGCATGCGTAAATAGCTATATAAATATGTGTGTTGACTTAAAAAATTTAATAAAATCTATAAATAAAGATATAAAATTTTTGATTTAATATGTGTATGGGCGTTATTTAAGCATTAAGCACTTAAAAAAAGATTGTAGAAAATTCAAATGTCAAAATCAATTAAATATTTTTACTTAGCTTTTTTCGTAAATATTGAAAATTTATTTTTATTTAATTGCAAAACTTTTCAATAAAATAAAATTTAATAGAATGTTATGAAAAATAACACATACTTATATATACATATACTTGAAATAAGAAAGCTTAAAATTCATATTTTACCATTAAATTTTATCTAAAACTTTATTTTTAGTATTTTTGAAGTTGGTTAAATTTATTTGGTTTTAGTAATTATAATAATATTTAAAATTTTTATTAATTATATTGTAAGTTAATTATAAGAGTTTTGATTCCGCCAAAATTATCTAATTAATGAGATTATGTTTTTAAACTTGATCAGCATTTTTTTATTTTGTGTAACTATTTGGCTTATTATTATTATATTGTATAAGTGTACCTATAAATATACTTACTGTGTGTGTGAAATTCATTAACAAATGACTGTAATAACAGACAAAATTTTTGAAATAATTAATTAATATTTATTATTGCTGTTTTTTATTAATTCTTTTATAATTTATCTTATTTTTGCCACTCACAAATTTTTTAACATAGATTTGTTATGAAAATAATTATATACTTACTTGTATTAATTTATTTTTTCTGAAATTTTTTAGGGAATCATGTTAGAAGCGTTTAAATTAATTCTTTAGAATATTTCAAAATTAAGATTTTAGTCTGTAAATACTTTGTATTTTGGATTAGTCAATAATTTAAAGTAGTTTATTCAACAACTTTTTTCCTTTAAGATTAAAAATCAATTTTGAATTGAAAAAAAACTCATCGAAAAATTTAAAAAATATTTAGTACTTTTTCTTCAACTCCTAACGATTTCAAATTTTATTGCTACACCACCAATTTTTATTTAAAAACAATACTAAAATACTTTAAACATAATTTTATTAAAAATATTTAAAATAAAAAAAAAAATAAAGAACAATAAAACCTAAAAGATATTTTTAATTAATTAAATAAAAATTTTGTTTTTTGAATTTTTTTAATCTGATTTAAATTTTTTTGTTTAAGTTTTTGACACCAAAAAAATAACTTTTAGCATTCTCTAAATTTTTATTTAAAAAATCGTACAAATGAGTTAAACAATAAATTTAAAAAATAGTTTTTCAAATACCATGAATTTTTACTATTAATTATAGAAACAAATTTTCTAGCAATAATTGTGTTTTGATTTTTTTTGTAACTGATAAACGATTTTTAAAATAAAAATTTGTATACAAAGATGCGGCATTTACAAGACCTATAAAATTTCTAGACAAAAAGCATATATTTAGGTCTACAATATTATAAGCAAAAGATTGACTTAAAGAATGGTCAGTTGCATTTTATGCCTAAAAAAAATCTTAAATAATACCTTCATCCCTTTTACAAATATATTTTCAATTTGACATAATTTTTTTATTTTTAATTTATTATAGAAATTTCGAACCTATATTTTCATTTTTAAAAATGTAATTACCTAATAGGTGGTTTACATGAATGGTATGTACTTACTTATCAGAGGAATTAAATATTTGACAGATTTAAGCAATTAAGTGTGGAAAAAAATTAAATTATTCAAATTTTTGGATTTTTATTTAGAAATTTTCTATATTAAAATTTTTGGACATAAATGTATTATGTATAAGAAGCTAATTTTATAATATTCATATTTATTATGTTGATAATAAATGGATAATAATAAACAAGTTAACTTAAGAACTTTAAATTCAAAAACAAGAATTATCTTTTTTAATTTAATCGCTTCCCTCCAATTCAAAATATGTAAAAATAATTAACAAAAACAAAATAGGGGAGTATAAGATTTTCTTTCTTTTTAACATTTGATGTTAAAATTTACTTGTATTTTGTTTTGTTACACTTTTGTATTGGTTTGGGATAAATGTTAAAACTATTTTACAACAGACTGAACGCAATGTAACTCTAAGCATCAGCCATTTTGCTATAAAAGCCAGATGAAAAAATCAGATAAAACTGAAGTATGTATAATAATTAATATATAAAGTGGTATCTATAGTAGTAACAGTTGTAATTTGTTTTATTTTATTTTTGAAAATTAGATAAAATTGCTAATTCGACTTTATTTCCATTGTTTTTGGTAATAAAATCGATTTTCCTTTATTTGACTCCTCCAAATAATCTGCTTTTTTCCGATATAAATTTTTTTTAAATATTTGGGAAATTCAAAATTTAATAGGCTTTATTTTATTTAAAAATTTTTAATGATTCATTTGTAGACATTTATTTTTGTTGTAAAAACGACAGAGTGCTATTTATCGACACTTAATTTACTTACGTTTTATTTAATTTTACTAAAATTTGTTCTTCTGTTAAAATTAACTTTTCCTATACAACAGTTTAAGATTTAATTTCCAAACTCAAACTTAAATTATTTTAGCTAATTTTGTCTTAAGAAAATATCAAAACAAATTAATTTAATTAAAAAAAAAAAACTTTAATTATTTTGAAATTGATTAAAACTGAAATTAAATTAAATTTACAAACAAATTTAATTTTTTTTTTCAATTATAGTTTTTAATTAAATATTTATTATTTAAACTGGATTTAATGAATTATTAATGCTAATCGAATTATTCAGTTTTCATATAAGTGTGTGTTTTTTTTAATTAAGTAATAAAATAAAATAATTAAACCAAAAAAAATGGCTTTCAAATTAATTTTTCATATATAGAAAACCTAATAAAAATTTTATATTGTATTATTTAATTTTGTTTTGATTTTTGTAGTTATTTATCATTTTATAATCAATTATTCAGGTAATTATTATAAAGTTATTAGTTTAATAATATTAATTTAATAATTAAATCGAATAATGACATTTTCATAAAACAAAAATAGGGGGTTAAAAAAATTTTTTCAGGGCCGTATTATGGAATTTTTACATATGTTTCTTAAATTAATAGTTCTGAGATCGTTTTAAAATAAGAAAAAAATCACGAACCAATAACAATCTTGACAAATTTATTTCAGTAGGGCATTCGAAGTTTAAAAAATTCTATACAAATTACCTGTAGCTGAACATGGTCTAGTTTCCACTCTCCCATTCTTGTCATTCATTAACAAATATGGTTATATGTTTATAATCTCACCTAAATAAATTATAATCAAAAATTTGTGATTTTATGTTGGATTCTAATCATTGGAGAAAATTAACCTAATAGAACTTTTGCATTAAAATATAGTTATTAAACTGAAGGTTTTGCACTGCTTAAATGAAAGGAGGCATTTTATTGCACATAATTGGAAAATCAGTTTAAAAAAAGAATTGGAATAAATAACTTTCAAATAATTAACAGCTTAGAATTTTAATATATAGGCCATGTTAAGAAGGGTGAGTTTCATGCAATTTTACAATTTCAAATGAAAGAACTTATAAGACTTTATTAATTTTAAACTATATTTACTAGATGCATACGCATCTGGAAAACTTTTAATTTTTAATAGTTTGCCATTTTTTTAAAGTTATACATTTTATCAAAAAATCTATAAAATGCTTCTACATATTTCAAAAACCCACATATAAATATAATATATGTTTTGTTTAAAAAACGATTCGATTTTTGATTTTGAAGATTCTATTGAAGTGTATTTTAAAGTAAATAAATAACAATATATTATTATGTACTTTAAATAATATTACATGATTAAAAACTACATGAAAAAATTCAAGCTGTTCTTTTTTTTTCAATTTTATGACTTGATCCATTTTCCTAACCTGAGAAAGTACATTATGAAAACTTAATTATTTTTTTTTTCGGAATCAGTTCCATTTTCAATTTCCTGGCATTAAATATATTCTAACTTAATTATTTTTTTTTTCTCTTAAAATCATTCTAACTTAGTTCATAGCCGAAATACATAGCCACAACACAATAAATTAAGGAAAAAATTTTATTCAATTTTGTTGAAGGTAGTTTTATAATATTTTTAAATATATAGGTATATATATACTTATACCGATTGAATGTTTTCAACTAACTAATTAATTTCGTTGTTCAAAACCTAAACCTATACATATAAATACACTTTATAATATATATAATATATATATATACCCATATGTACAAATCCTAAAAAATTTCTAATAATTATTAATTAAAAGTTAATTAAAAATATTTTGCCATTAAATGAATTTTATTAATTAAATTTCTTATTTTTTTATTTTTTTTTATTCTATTCTATATTTATTTTATTATATATTTTTACTCTTTTTATTATAATTATATTTTTTAAATTAAATTGCTTATTAATTTTTTTTTTGTTTTTTTATCCCCGTGCCTTTCTTCTACACACAAATATTTCACTATCTTCATATATAGGTATGTAATTTATATATATGTATATATTAAATTATATCAGTATTATTGTTATTAGATTTATTATAAAATAAATACGTCACTGTTCTAAATATTTGTTCATAGTTTTTTTTCAAATATCATTCAATTAATATGGAAACAGGATAACAAAATACAATTCAACAACAATAACAATAAAAATTAGAAAAAAAATTTAAAATAAAAACAAATAAAATAAAAGCGACAAATAAAATATGTATTCTAAAAAATTTAATTAAAAATATTTTAACTATTATTGAGAAAAAACTTATCTCTATATAAAACAAAACAGAAACAAATAAAATTAAAAAATAATCCTGGTATATGGTTTGTACGAGTATATAGGACATATTACATATATTTACATTATATACTTTTGTGTATAAGTATATTTGAATAACTTTTCTTCATTATAATTTTCTAAAATATTCGTGTAGGTTGATTTAATATGTAATTACATATATGAAATACTAAACTAAACTAGTTTTACACAGTTTGGGGTAAAATTATTTTGTTATATTTGGTTCTTAGGTCAATCGTAATTATACGAATTGAATTCAAGTTTAATTGATATATTTAAACTTAAAATTTTAATTTTTAAAAAGGTTATGTTATTATCTACTTACACTTAATGTTCTTTGAATTAAAAAAAAAATTAGAATAAAATTTTTTTTAAAACACCTATTACTTATTTAATCTAAGAGTTTTGAAAAAGAAGTTATTAAGTTTTGGAAGTTATTCAATTTTCTATGTAACTGCATATGCATATAATAATTATTTATTAAAAATACTTAACTTGCCTTTTTTAACTAATTTCATCTGCAGTTGATAAGGACATCCTGACTGTTTGGAGAGCTTAAAACTTACTAAAACTATCCACACAAAAAAATTTAATGTACATACAAGTAGTTATGTTTAAAATTACCTGAAAACAAAATAAGAAAAACTTAGTTAAAATAACTAATTAAAACAAAAAAGCTAATAAATAAGTACAAAAAAAATTTACTAAAAGTTTATTAAAAATGTTTGTTCAAAACTGTAAAATATGTATAAAAATAAATATTTGTACATATAAGTATAAACATATATACTTATATATGAGTTTAAAAATTCATTAGCATAATCAAAGCGCATATTAAATAATTAAAAGGGCATATTTTAAAAGGATCCAATTAAAATTATTTGAAGCATATCAAAGCGTTCATTTTATACACTATTTAATTTTAATATAAACTATAATTATATATGTTTTAGAAATTTAATATATAGATATATATATATATTATATATATATATATATATATATATATATATATATATATTATATTTTAAAGAAAACAAAGCATTCAATTAATATATTATATTATATAATTTGTAGGTTTATAAAATATTGAAATGTATAAGTATTCATACATTAGTATATGGGTGATTTTTTTTTTTATTGCACATTTCATGTCCTGGAATCAATTTTTTTATAATTTTTTAAATAAGTAAAATACAGAAAAATTAATAATTAATATTAATTTTACAAACGATTCCCCATTGCCCCCATTTCATTTGAAAATTCTATGTTAAACAGTTTTTCTTAAAAATTAAAAAAGCATACGGTACCTATAGCAAAATGCTATGTCCCCGAGCTTAATTTTTTGACTTTTGGATTAATTTTTTCTGTTAATACTGCCTTTGGTATAAATTGGGTAATCAAGACTCTAAATTATAGTTATTATAAGTTTAATTTTTTTATTTTAGAAGCGGTAAAAATTTTGTTTAACCTTTTTTTTAGCAAAATAAATGATGTCCCTAGGTTTTGTCCATTGTGTTACCGAAGCATTACTTTTTAAATTAAAACGGTTTGTTTCTTAAATAAGTTGCGCGGCTCTTGTTATTTGTCAAAAACTATTTATTATTTTTATTCTGTTGTTGAAAAGTTTTCAAAAAAATAGCTATAATTAAAAAAAAATTAAATTTTCCAAAACGTATAAGTATGTATTTTTATTAATTGTCCACTATGTTACCAAGTTTATCTCGACTTAAATACAAATTAAAATATTTTATTATATAAAATATAAAGTAATAAAAAGAGCACTTTTAGAAAAAACTAATTTTTATATTATGTGTTCAATAAATTATGATATTTTTAAATAATTCAGTAAAATTGTCCATTGCGTTACCTGTCCATTGTGTTACTATTAGCGCGGTAACGCAATGGACAAATTGGTAACGCAGTGGACTTATTGGTAAGAAATTGGTATAGTTCTAAAAAAAAAATGCTATAATATTATTAATTGTTAATAGAATATGCCCAAACCCAATAAAAAAAATCTTTCCCACCTGCTAAAAAGCAGAGGAGGTAGAGGGAAAGACGAAAACTTGATTTAAAGACGGCTATAAAAAAAAAGGCTATAAAAAGTGAAATATTATCACAAAAATAAAAATCTGATTGAAAAGCAAACTCCTCGCCAATTTCTTAACATTTTCTTTATAATTTTCAATGCTAATGTATTTAATTAATTTTTTTTTTTTGACTATGTTACTTTTTTGTCCACTGTGTTACTTTTTGTCCCTGCTTACAAAGACTTTATTTTTATTTTCATTTAATTTTAAGATACTTTATTTAAGTTTTGTTTAATTAAAATGATATATAAATATTATTTGTATTTTAATGTGATATGAAATATTCTATACGTGCTTGCTGTAACAGCGAAATTCAATATTTTTTGAAATTTTTTTGATAAAAAGTAACACGACGGACATAAATTTTCAAATTTTTTTAACTTATATACTTTTTTTTATTAATTTTTAAATAGCAATTTTCTATTTATAATAAATAAAATACGAAAAGCTTATTACTGCTTTTCTTATTTGTTTTTTTAACATTTATATAACATTTTACATTTTCGTAACGCAATGGACAAATCTACGGAGCTCAGTTTACTAATTTTGTTCTAAAATGTGTAATTTTGACAAAAGTGTACAGCTCATTTCAGAATATTGTAGTGAAAACTAGAAACTTGCTTAATAAAATACCATGGCTCATAAAAAAAGAAAAATAATTTAAAATTTAAAAATTTTGAAATGTGCAAGAAAAAAAATAATCACCCATATATATCAATAAATTAGAATAAAACAGGAACAAAAATAGATATAAGTATGTTTATAATATCATAATAAGAATGTACATTATAGGTATAAATACATATATATTATATGTAATTGTTTAGTTTGTATTTTAATTTAATTAAAATTCCTCTAATGATTTTCAACTAAACATTATATTCAATTATATTTATTTATATATGATGTATAAGTATATATGATTTATTTGTTATATAATTATGTTATTAAATGTACTGTATGACTATTGACTACATATAGTTATATATTAATTATACGTAAACATTTTTATAATAATAATGAAACTTATTCATAAGTATGAATAATTGACTATAATCTAAGGATTTATTAATGATTTTGCAAATAACTTATCCTCAGTTTATACCAGGATAACTATTAGGTAGGAATAAATAGGAATTATTAGAAATTTTCTTGTTTTTCTTTCTTTTTATTATTCTTTATTTGGATTCAATTATAATATTTTATATTATAATACTTATAAATTTTATAACAGATTTTTTATATTGTAAGATCTGTAAATTTTTTCAATTTCAACGTTTCTTTCTTCTTTAAATTGAATTAAGAAAAGCTGTAAACAATGATTTTATAATAATAAATAATATTATTTAACAATCAAAATAACCATACTTAATAATAACAATAATGATAATAATAATAATAATAACAATAATGATAATAATAATAATAACAATAATGATAATAATAACAATAATGATAATTATAATAATAATAACAATAATGATAATAATAATAATAGTGATATTAATAATAATAATAATTATAATAATGAAAATAAAAATAACAATAATATTAAAAATTATATAAACAAAGTTTTTATAATAATGATTTATCATTAAAAAATAATCGCTAATAGAAATTGTACTTAAGTAATAATTATTAAAATAAGAAAAGCCATGTCAAGTAAACATCATTACTGTTGTATATCATAAATAGATATTATACTTACACATGCTTTTAAAGCATAAGTATTAAAAAACAAATCTGACATTCGTTGAGCAATGGGCTAAGGCGACAGTCCCCATTATTTCAAATGATTTATTGCTAGCATATTATGTATGGAAAAATTATAAGGGGGGATTTTAGTGTTGGGTAAAAAATTAGTGTTTCAATCTTTTGTTAAGCGCAAGTAAGGACTTTTAACTTTTATTTTTATACTTATTGGTAAAAACAGGTAAAAGCCTATGCGGCTTTTGTCTAAGGGGTAGATTAAAAATCCCTGGACTTTTTGTTATGTGACTTTTAACTCTGCATCATTTAACAATGTTTTTGTCAAATATCGATTAGTCAGTTAATCAAAACTTAAAAAAACGCGAGTGTCTAGCGAACTACTTACTTAGTCATAGAAAATATTTTAAATAATTCCTCTACATACAAAAGATGTCGATTTAACTCGCATATGCAATTAATTGTGAAAAAAGCTAAGATCTGATAATGTATTTTTTTTAAACTTAAGTGTATTAATTCAAAATAAATAAAAATAAATTGTCAAATAGAACTTAAAACTTAACTAAGTTTTATGCTTTTAAACATTTGAATACTTAATGATAACTAACTTAACTTAAGAAAGAACTTAACATTTAGTACTTAGTTAAGTATATAAGTTATACTATCAAAGTATGTAACAAATAAA
>OY720444.1:107731583-107759094 GCA_963082915.1 Dolichopus griseipennis | reverse complement strand
AAACGGTGCAGGGTCAGTACTCCCAGGGTCATAAGTCCCTTAGGGACTTATGACTCACTTAGTGGGTCATAACTCCCTAAGGGACTTATGACCCATTAAAGTGGGTCATAAGTCCCTAAGGGACTTATGACCCTAGGGAGTTTTGACTCACCGTGGTGGGTCATAACTCCCTTTTACAGTTCTCAGCTTAAAAATTATTAGTAATATTAAAAAAAATACTAATTTTAATTATATAATATCAGTGACGGATACACATTTTAGGGTTTAATTCGAAATCAGAGTATTCCCTTTTTCCAAAATTAAGAAAACAACCACAATTTTATAAGTAAACTACATTTTTAAAGGCTATTTTGCAAAAATGTTAATCCTGACTTTTTAACCAAAGTCTCGCATACATGAATTCATAAATATTCTGGAAAAAGGGTAAACTTCGATTTTTAACAAACCCAAATATGCTTCCTAATATATAGTATTTCGCATAGATAAATATATAAATACATATTGTTGTACATCTAATATTTTACTTACATATATTTTTATATTATCATACTTTAAATTACAAAGATCAGAAAAGACTTTCAGAAATTATTTCAAAATTTCGACTTTCATATATTACACTCAATCACACAATTTAAGTTATATGATTTTATAACTCAAAATTTAAAAAAGGGAGTTATGACTCACTTAGTGGGTCATAAGTCCCTAAAGGAACTAATAATTTAATAAAGGGACTTATGACCCACTTGTAAAGGGACTTATGTCCCACCTAAAAATTTTTAAGTGGGTCATAAGTCCCTTAGGGACTTATGACCCTGGGAGTACTGACCCTGCACCGTTTCAAACAGTATGACTTGCACTATTGTAACATTTTACCATATTTTGCACCATGATAAAATCATTCAAAATTTTCAAATACTGGCCCTAAAAATGACATATTAAGCATTTAAATTAAAATGGTAAATACAACTGTTGACTGTATACAGATGCAATTATTTATATTTAATAGTTTTAGCTAAATACAATAAGAAGAATTCCCGTCGCACATAATTTTATAAACAAAAATACTTAGCTAATCATTGCTAGCGTAAATTTAAACAATAACCAATATTTAAATGGTTTGTTAGAACAAGAATAAAAGATTATTTGGTAATTTTGTTGGAAAATATAATTGGTGCAAATATTTATTTTTACCACAAACTAAGGAATAAATAAAAAGTAATAAATAGATAATATATAGTTGTTGATGCAATAGGTACGTGATAGAATTTTGATTGCGACGACGAGCAACCTTAATCTACAAATTCCAAATCATGGATTTATGGAATTAATTATTTTAAATTATTTTGAGGCTTACTTTCCAATACAATAAGCAATAAAAATAAGAAAAGTTACAGTTAAAAACAATAGGAAGTCAATGACATATAATCAAAAATCATTTTTTTTTTTCAAAAATTTCATTTTATGATTATTAATTATCTACAGCACTAGTATTATTATGCATTAGTATAAAGAACACAATATTTTGTAGTATATATTCCACATTTCATACTATATATTAAACTTAGATACGTATATAAATTTCAAAATTTTTGCTTGCTAAATATTTTTTTTTTAAATTCCACAATATATTATATATACGTATATATATATATATATATATATATGAATCCTAAAAAAAATTAAATTAAGCGCCTTAATTGAATAGAAAGAGAAAATCCAATTAAAAAAATAAAAATTAATTAAGTCTTAAATGTTCCAAATAGATTGCGTCATTTCAATTTTCGGTGTGGCGCTGTTGTTCTTTTATTTTTATTTTTATTTTGTTGAATATAAGTATTTTTTTCTGTTACGTTTTTTAGGAATACCATTGCTATGAGCATGCACAAATTTTTACTAAAGCAGAAAAGAATTTGTATTTTTGTTTGTTTCTCTTATACTTTTTAATAAATTAATTCAACACCAGGTTCAATATATTTTTATTGCTTTTTTTTAAATTAGTTAATTATACTAAACAATCAAACGTCTAGCCTAATGTAGTTGTAAATACATACTTAATTATAATTTATAAAAGTTAGTTAATACAATTTATAACAAAATATAAGTTTTGACTAGGTCTAGTAAACAGCGAAACCAAAAGATGTTAATTGATAATATGTAGTAGGTAATTACTTACTTTAAGTTGAAAAAAAAATGAAAGATGAAATTACTTGTAATTATATGAAAAATAATAAAATCAAGTAACAGTTTTAACAAAAATGGAATAAGTAAATATCTAAGTATATGCTAATTTTTAATAATTAAGTTAAAAGTAAATAATTTGCAAATTTTAAATACTACCTTGGTTTTTGAGAAGTACTGTATTTGTTTTTACCTTTTTTAACGGTACAATGTATAAAGTTGTTCATTTTTTATTTGGTTTTTAATTGTACAGCTATAAGTTATGTATCTTATTCAACATTTACATTCATATCTTTGAAGGAAAATGATATTTTAAAAAATTATTAATTTTAGAAAATAACTAATTAATAAAACGTAAGACATTTTACTTTTTTGATTTATTTACTCTAATTGTATGTATTATATACATATGTACTTAATTATAAACTTTTCATTTTAATAAAACACTTCTTAATTTTCTTAATTAAGTAGTGTAATATTATTAATGTTTTAAAAATTAATGTCGTAGCAGTGATAGCAGGAGATGTTACTCTCCTAATACTTTAAATTGATTTCAAAACCTTTAGAAGAATGGAATAGTAAATATAAATTTATATTGCATAGAACTAGAATACAATACAATACAATTGAATTTGACCTAGGAATATCTATTACGTTTGTGATAGAAATTCTTTGATTTATGAATAGTAAGTTCTTTCATTTTTTATTTAAATAAATATTAATTATAATCATTACGTAGGTATATCTACTTACTTATACTTATATAATTTTTATCGTCAATTAAGAAATAAAAGATATTTTCTATATTTTTTATTATAGCTATTATTAAGTAGGTATGAAGTAGTATTCATTTGTTATTTGTTTCTAATTTTTTTTTCAATTAAATATGCCACAATTATGCTTAAATTGTAAAAATTAAAACCTCAATTAAATGTAATGAAATAAAAATAAAAAATATGTTATCTTTTACAACAACCTCTCACATTGTATATAAAAATATTATATAAATAAATATTTTTAATTAAGTAAATGTTTTTTTTTTTATTATTTTTAATAAATTTGAAGAGCATCATCATATCTAATTCCATTAATAAAATAATCCATCAGTTTTTTATAATTATTGTTTTTGTATTTTTCATAACATTTTCCATCCCTTTTAAATATTTTCTGTTTTCTGTTTTTTGTTTGTTTTTGTTATTTTTGGTATTTGTCAGTGAGATAAAATTAATTGAATCGGACATACAGCTCTATTTAATTAATTAAGGTTTCCATTCCTTCAATTTCAATTTTCGGCACCCCTCATTATATTTTTATTTATCTGTGTTTTTTTTTAACTCTTAATATTCTCATTTCTCTTTTTTTAGTTTATTTGGTTTTGCAATAGCATATGTACATTGTATTGTACAAGAGTGTACTCATTATACATAGTCATACATGCGCATATAGGTATTAGTCACGTATATAATTGCACTTGGAGAAAATTATATTAAGTTTTATTATGATTATTTTTATTGAATCGTAGGTATGTTGATTGTAGCCTATATACTGTAGTTTAGAGTCTAGGTACATATATGAAATAGTTACCAGATTCTAATGCTAGTCAAAATCATGCATGGATCGTCAGTGGTTTGAATTTAGAATGAAGAACAACTTGGACGAAACTGAGGAAAAAAAAAGAAAATATAATATATCTAACGTGCAAGAATGGATGTTAGATAACCTCAAATCTAGCCTGCCTGAATTGAAGTTTAAATTGAATTTTTATGGTTTTTATTTATTCTTTATATTCTCTCTCTGTTCATTTTTTTGTTTAGTTCTCTGTTATATTTATCTTCTTTTTATGTTTATATTTCATATACAAAATACACATGACAGAAGAAGTACACAACACAGTGTTCCCAGTTTCCACTCAATAAAAATAAATAAAAGTAATCAAATTTTTCAATCATTAATACTTAACAATATATGAATTAACATAAAAAAACAACAAAACAAAAAAGTGAAAAAACAAGATTAAATATCTTTTTTTTTTAAGTTCGATTCACACTAGACCGGCACAGTGCAGACACTCTTTTTTTTATTCACAATATACGGTAAAAAAAATCACGGGAGTACGGACACCGTGTTTTACATTTACACATACTGTAAAAATATATCACGGACGTAAAAATTTATTGATAACAAAAATCATACCATTTTTCATTGTAAAATATGGAATTTTTATTAAAAAACACGGACCAGTTTCTTTTTATTAAAAATGACGTTTTCGTCACTGACGTGTTTTTGTTTTTTGTTAATTGATTATCTGCATTGCATTCCTTATGAATATACTTATGCACACTACACCATGTCGTTGTTTTTCAAAGTGAATATATACTCATAAGAAATGCATAGAAGAATAAAAAAATACTGCACTGCGTCGACACTGCACGGTGTAGTGTGGATCAACCTTTAAAGCAAAATATTATTAAACACGAAACATTAATTTTTATTGAAAACCGAAAATTTATGAAAATAACATGAATTAGAATAAAACACAAATTGATAAAATCATATTAAATTCTAATTTAAATTGAATTAATATTATAAAAAGCAGGAAAAAAACATATTTAAAAATTTTTGGTTTTTATTCAATGTTTTTTCTTTTTTTTTTCTTCAAAATTCAAACATCTCATGTTTTTGAATTGCTTAAAAGTTATTTTCAAATTTTATTAATATAATAATAAAATTATTATTACAATAGTTTTTTGAAACTGTAGCAAAGTAGGAGCACAGTTCACACATTTTGACAGTTCCCTTTTTTGTTTCTGTTAAGAATTTGTTCAAAAAATAACAACTAGTCGGGCAAAAATTAATATAGAGTTTTGAACTGTTAAAAACATATTTTATAAATACATCCATATATGATAAATAATATATTTAAAAATTTAAAAATCATATGTTATATAAATAAAATATATGTATATAGGTAAAAAGTAAATTTACTCACACAGTTATCAGTGGGAGAGTTGAGAATAAGTACATCAAAAAAGCTACACACTATAAGACTGAAAAAATTATATATTCTTTCTCAGTCACACAATTTTTGTCGTTTCTTTTCTTTCTTCATTGTTTTGTTTCAAATTTTCAATAAAGAAAAACAGAACCAATGTTGAAAAAGAGAGAACGAGTAATAATGTAAACCATTTTTTTTTCTATTCAAACATCTAAATACACATATTTATATATGGATTGGTTATATATTTTCTTTACTTTAATTATGGATTTCAATTTGCAATATTTCTATTTAATTACTTTCTTTTATTTTCATTTCATGTCTGACATGACAACTCAACTCAAGGAACTAAGTGAGACAGTGGGAAAAAGTGAAATGAAACAAAGAATGAATAAAAATTTAAGCAGAGAAAATAAATTGAGAGGCAAAACAACGCACATTTTTATTTAAATAAAATAAAAAAATTTTGAAATTTGGTTTGTTTTGGATTTTATCTCTTTCACTCTCATGCAACATACATTTGGATTTGAGAAAACAAAAAGATACAGCACTGTTCCATTCAAATACAAAACAAAACATAAATATGGATAAATGATATAAATAGAATAGAAATTAAATATATTTTATTTTTAAAGATGTGTTAAATTTTATGTAAGTGTTCGTATACCATACTGGACACAAACGAAACTGAACTGAACTCTCTTTCTTAGTCACAAATACTTTTTGTTATACATAAGGGGTTTTAATGGTGTAGTTTTTAGCATATAAAAAAGGAGTTTATTATGTGTTTGTTATTATACCATAGTATTTGAGAGTAAATCATATCCACACAAATCCATATATAATTTACCAAAAAATATTTTTTTCCTGACATTTTCTAGACGACTCAAATTCAAAAATAATATAACGTACCTACATTTATATATTAGGTTTAGATAGTATGTATGTATGTACTATTGTTTAGTTGTTTGATTATGAATACATTGTGTTGTTGCTGTCATGTCACATTTATTCTGTTCTTTTCATTGTTAGTGGATTGTTTTGTTGTTTTGTTCTTTTATTTTACAGTTTTGAAAAAAGCAAGAGTAGGTGGGGGGGAAATATAATTGCAGATTTTTGGACATAAAATTGTATGTAATCATGCATATTAGACACATAAACATATACATAACAGTATAAAATGTGCATATATATAACAGTATCCATAAACATACAGTGTGCATATAGATGTTATATTATAATTACATATATATATTTTTTAGACTTTATTTAAATAATTACGATTATGTATATACAGTCGTACTGTGCGGCGTACGTTGCAATGTCTAGTTATGTTTACATGCAAACATATGAGATTGTAGAGAGAGACAGATTTATTTTATATACATATAGCACATTTTCGTTTGTATATGAATGAGTTTATTGTTTTGTAGTTTGGATTGGACTCGTTTTTTATTTGGAATGGTGTTGTTGTTGGTTTGGTTTATTTTTCAATTTCTCAAAAACGTAATTGTCTGCACTTTTTCAGTGATTTTAATTATTTAGAGATTTAAAAAAAAAAACAGAAATCAAAAAATAAAAAAAACAAAATGCCATCTTATATACATTACACTAAATGTTGATTAAAAAGCATTAGGTTTATAATATTTTATTTCATACTCTTTTTTTTTTGAATATACAGATATATTTATACTACAGTCTATATCCAAGAATACAAGAGGATGAATACGAAAAAGGAACAGCAAAGAGAGAAAGAGAACGTGCGTTAAAATTTTCAAGCGGGAAAGAGAAAGAAAGAAAAATTATACGATGTGGTGTGATGGAAGTTGCTGGCAAGCAAAATAAAACAAGGCAAAAGCAAGCAATTTCAACGGATGTAATTTAAAAATTTAGTTTTTTTATTTTCTTTCTCTTTCTTTTTTTTTTGGGTGGAAAGCTATTAAACTTCTAATTAATTTGAAATTATTTTAATTTCTTGTGTGTGTGTTTTTTTTATAATTATTGTTTTGTTATATCTTTTTTATATATGGAATTTTATTAAAAACTTTTTTTAATATACCTACATACCTACCTATTTTAGTTTTATTTTGAGAAATTAAGATTGATTTTTTTAATTGAAATACTTATAGCATATTTTCAATACATTTATTTTATTTTTTAGTTTGAAATCAAATACAAGGGTAGCAGAAAGTGAAGCATGGGAAGAATAATTTTGATCAGACTGTAATTACAAACGTTATTGTCAATTTTTTTCATATAATCAACAGAATTAAACTTGTTGAACTATTGTTTCGGCAATATAGATACCTAATCTTAATTATCAATAAGTTAATATATTAAACTACTTATCTAAACAAATAATTTTCTTATTTTAAAAAGTTGTATGGTTTAGAAAATATTAAAATGAAACGCTTACCTTTGTTTTATTAAATTTGTTATTTGATAATTTTATTTTTCTTTCCCAATTTCTTCACTATTTTTGTTTATTTACTTTGAATTTGGTTATTGTTGATTTATTACTAAATTGATTTATTTTGTGATATTAAACATTTTGCACCATCATTTTATGATTATTTAAATAAAACACTTTCTTTTTTCTTATTAATAATTTATAAGATTTTTAATTAATAAATAACTTTTTGTAATCAGTACAAATTTAGAGTAATTATAACCAAGTTAAATTTGAATTACAGCGACGGACATACCGTACATAATTACATATTTTTGTACAACTGACATCCTGATAACTAATAACTTTTTTAATTAAAATGAAATAAAATAAATGAAATTAAAGTTTTTTTTTCTATTTATTCTATTATATATCATTTATATTTAATATATTTTTATTACATTTTATACAAATTATAATTAGGGTGACCATTTTTCTGTGATTCTTAAGATTGATTTTTTGTCATATTGAAATAATAGAGGAATCTCTAAACTGGAACAATTTAAAAAAAAAAACAAAAGCACTATCTATTCACTTAATTGTATAAATCAAATATACTTGGAAGTTAATTATAATTAATAATTAAGAGTATCAATTTCTTAAATAGGTATGAAATAAAAATAAGAAATAGGTTTGTTTTTAAAATCTGCTTAACACAATACATATGTTAAGTAGTAATCATAACAAAATTATTCATTAACTAAAAGTTACAATTACTGATTAGAAATAATGATTAAGTAGATTTTACAAGTCATGAAAAACAATATTATTTAGATGGTTTATTAAATTTAAACATAAACACACGTAAGCACTTGTAAAACAAGGGAAAAATAATTGCCTGAAAAGTTGGTAAAATTAAAAAATCTTAACAATAACATGATTTTTTCTAATTGTTAACACATTTTATTATTTCATAACTTTTCCATATAAAAATTTACAGAACGCTTAAAACGAATTCCAAATTTATTAATTAGGTATAGGTAGGTACTATTAAAAAAAAAAGACAAATTAATAATGCGAATGGTCCCTCTACTACATCAATATAAACACATATACATATATAAAAAAATAATAAAACTTCACTTCTTTCAATTTTATTGTTGATTAAATTACCAAATGACTTTTTTAATTAAATTTCAGTTTACCAGAAAAAAAATAATAACAAAAAAAAAAACTTTTCTAATTTATAACCTCAAAAAAAGAAAAACAAAACAGAATAACAATACCAAATGAAAAAAAAGAGGAATAAACACATATATTTTATATACTATATATTTATATTTAGGCTATATAAAACAAATTTTGTGTACATATATATTTAGATATATTTATACTGGTTATAATATTATTATTTTGTTCTGTACTGAAATGGATTTTTAGTTAATTAAACTTTTTAATTAAAAACAAAAGAACCTTTTCTTTCTTATTTCAAGTTTTTTTCTTATATATTTTTTTTAATTAAAAAATTTTAATTAAATTAAATAAAATTATAGATATATGTATATATATACTAAATATGTAGTTTTTTTATTTTCTTTTGCATTAAATCAATTTTTTTAATTAAATAAATAAATTATGTACTATTCATGTTATATTATTACAATTATGCAACTTTTTTTTTAATACAAAAGTATTATTATTATTATAAAATTAAGAAATTAAAACTATAAAATTTACTTCTTTTTCTCTATTTAAAACTACTTTTTTAATAACAGTTGTCTATCTCTTTTCTTCTTTATACCGTAAGAAAACAAGACAAGATGACAGAAAACAAAAATAAAAAACAATATTTTTTAAAAAAGATATGAAAATAACAAACTAATTTTTAATATTAATTTTTATTAATAAATAGTTTCTTCTTCATTTATAATTAAGTATATTAAATATAAATCACCTTTTTTTATTCTTATTTTTAATTGATTTGTTTGTGGAAAAATATTCATTTTTCACTTTATTTTTAAAATTTCATAATTTGAATTGCTATTAATATATTATATTTTAGTAATTTTATTGGTGTGTTTGAAACTTTCAACCGTATTACACGAATTATATTATGAATTTTGACATTAATAAAAAAAAATTAAATAGACACCACAACAATAAATTCAAATTTTCCCGACAATGAAACTATCAAGAAAGCACAAAAAATGTTCAACGTCTTAATGTAACATGAGACAACACTAAACTGGCTCAAATAAAAGAAAATCGAAATGAAACGCTGAGTTGTGTGTACTGTACTCTATTAGACGACTATGTATTTTATAATTGTAAACATGCCGCCTATATACATATTACACAAACACATCAATATTTTTAATTAGATGAGTGCTCTTGCTAGTGTTAATTCTATATAATATAAAAAAGCATTTACTACCACTACATATTACATATGAAAATTAGAGAGCTCTATATGAATGAATGAGCAAGCTGTCATTTACTCTCTTATTACTATATAAAAACAAAATTTGATCAAAATAAAGTTCTCTTATATTTTCTCTTCTCTCATAATTTTATTTGACAATTGAATTGACATTTGACTATTTAAGTTTTTTTTTTAGTTTAGATTAGTATTAGTGAATTGAAAATATTTCTCCTAAATATTTTCAATTTAGACGATTTTATTTGTTTTCTTTTTCTTGATTCCTTTTTTTGTTTGATTAATTTTTCTCATTCAATTCGGGTTTTCCATATTTTGATTATTTTCCATTTTTTTTACTTTTTTTTTTATTTTAAGGATTGGGTTGGGTAAGGAATTCCGTAACATACTTAAATTGAATTTGAATGGTGTTACCAATGACTCATTTCAAATCATATAGAATTATAAGGGCATAGTCGTTAATTTCTATCATATAATTTATTTGCAACCAATCAAATTTTAAGAAAAAAATAAGATCAATAATTTCTTTTAAATATTTCTTTCAAAACCGAATACGAGTAAAAAATTTAATAAAAATAATAATTACATAACACCAGGAATTTGTGGAATTCCTATATGGAACATAGAGCACTTAAAAACAATATGGAAATTATATTACTTTTATAACATAACAATATTTTTTTGGTGGTAGGTACCTATTACATATTTATTTTTCTTATATTTACCTACACTGTATAATATTTTATATTTGAATTATATAATGGTAACAAAATGGATTTGTTAATAAAAAATTATTTTCTTGTTAATATTGTTTTTTACATTTACATATCTAGAAGTTAGACTCACACTGCCTGGGTTAATTATCTAATGCTTAGAATTAGTTATGGAAGATATATTTTTGAATTAAATTTTTGAATTAGTTGTAGCTTTTAGATTTCATTTAGCATAAAATGCTATTTCGTAGTAAATTATTTTACATCCAGACGCGCTGCTAAGCTCGAACTTAATTAAATTTAAACACATGTATGCATTAAATTCTAATTTAAATGCATACTTACATACATGTTAATTTTAGATAAATCTTAAATACCTAATATTTATAACAGTAATTTGATATTTTTCTTTAAACAAAGTTATTCTTTTCTGCTTCAATTTCAACTATCTGGCAATATCATTTTATCTGTATTAATGTATTATATTTAACACCTCTCCAAAAATATTGTTCAAAAGAATTTCTTATTATATTTCTATTTTTATTTTATTTTTGTTTTATTTTTGTTATTTTTCAATTAAATTAAATGAAGGAAACAACCGTCGAACCAAAACGAACTACAGGGATGTTTTTTTTTGTGTTGGGTCCTTTCTTATAAAAATATTTGTATCTGTATGTATTTATATTAATATTGAAGGAAGAGATGAAATGAGAGAAAATCAAAAACGTCATTTCAGCCCAACAACAATTTACTTTTATACACCACTTGAAAATTGAAAAACAAAGTATAAAACAAAAATTGTGATAAGGAAAAAATGGAGCCGTACGTACAAATACAATAATGGAAATTTGTATTTCTTTCTCCTTCGACATTTTTTATTTTTTTTAAATTTCTCTTCTCTTTCGGTAAATTATTATTATTTTTGTTTCAATTTTCTTTTCAGTCTAATTCCAATTTATTTTTCACTTTCCGAAAAAGGATATTTGGTACAATGGCAACTAATATGTATTATATAAACATATATAAATATATGTATTATTGTATAACTATACATATATATATATATATATAATGAAAGGTTGCGGATATGCATAAAAAATTGTACTTTCAACTGAAATGTTTGTTATATGTTTCTTAATTTTGATATAAAAGATTTATTTAAAAAAAATTTACTTGTTTTCCTTTCTCTCTTTGCTACTCTCTAATATTAAAATTAGAGCGGAGTGCAGAATATAGAATACAAAAATGCCTATAAAAATTAAAAATAAAAGAAGAAAAAGTTTAAACTTAAAAGGGGAAAGTGTCTATATTAAAATTAATTTGATTGAATAGAACAAAATACGACGGAAAACAATTACGTTAGAGTTAGATCGTTATTTTTGAAAGAATTTACAATGAGTTGGGTTCGTTCCAATTAAATTGAGTTACATTTGAAATTATATAAGAGATTGCCTAATTTCAACATTATACTAAACGGGTAGAGGAATGTTTAAAATCTAAAATTAGCAATATAATTTTATTCCTTTTTTTAATTTTTAATGTCTCTATAATGTTCCTTAAAATGCTGAAACTTTAAATAATAATCCTGAATTTATTTAATGATGTCCTTAAACCATGTTTAAGGACAGCATTAAAAAGTTCACAATTTTAAAAAGTTCTCAAAATATTCAAATGTAAACTAAATTATTTGAAAAAAATCCCATTCAATTTAAACTGGGATAACTGTTTTTATTTAATATTTGAAATTAAAAAAAAAAGTTTATAATTATTCTTGAGCTTACTTGATGCTACTGTTATTCGTACTGCGTTATTTTGTTTGGAATTGCTTTTGTTGTATCATGAACTTCATAGAACAGTAAATAAAATAATAAGTGAAAATAAAAAAAAATATAATTAAAACAAAAAAATAATAAATAAAGGCAAAAGGAAATGAAAAGAGAGGGAAAATCTAAAGATAAAATGCAGAAATTTGAGTACTACACGTAAATTTATATGAATATATGTATGATATTTGTTCAATAGTACATACATATATATTATTATGACGTAAATTGGTTGGTTTAGAACAGTAGTTGGATGTAGATGGTATGGATTGTGAAATGTGGAGTGAAGGTAAAAAAAATAAGTAAAGGTGCATTTAATAATATTAATAGTTCTCTTTTGTTATTGTTTTTGTTTTGTTTTACATTAATTATAATTTATATAGGATTTTTTTTGTTATAATTTACTTTTTCCAATTTACTAAAGATTGCCAGATTTTTGCATTATTTTATTTTTTAAATTGTTGTAAAAGATATAATTACGTTGGAATATGTATAATATTTTTTCCACTCAATATTCTCAATCTTAAAGATTATTAGCGTTTGTTTATTGAAGAAGAATAATTTTTAATTTTATTTCTTAGTTTAAAAAAATAATAATTAAATAAATAATGCTGTGCCTATTCGACATAATTAAAGACATAAAAATTTTGAAATAGATTCCCTAATCCTAAAATTAGAGTTTGGTTCGAATTAGTATAAAATATTTTTAAACAGTTATTAAAAGCTATTACCTATCCTTAAATTAAAATAAATCATTTTTGGTTTACTAATATTTAGGTATATTCTTACCAATTTAATTAATTACTTATTATATGTTCAAAATTTTGGTATTAATTCAGCTTTCTTAAAATTTAATATCAAATTTAAAACTTTATCTTAAACTTTCAGCTAA
Source organism: Dolichopus griseipennis (assembly GCA_963082915.1). Taxonomy (NCBI): domain Eukaryota; kingdom Metazoa; phylum Arthropoda; class Insecta; order Diptera; family Dolichopodidae; genus Dolichopus; species Dolichopus griseipennis. Next base: position 107,745,667 of record OY720444.1, on the reverse strand, counting down.
AGAACATAAAACAAAAGCAGGCTGGTAACTCTATTTTTCAAATATGCACGTGCATATGTTATTCATATATATATATATATAAATATATATATATATATATATGTAATATATAGATTTATAATTTATATATACTCATGTTAGTTCTACGTGGTTACGTGTGTTTATTTGATTAGTGTATTAAGTGTATGTATATAAATAAAATATTATAAATTTACATGTAATCGGTAATATAAATAAGAAAACCAAAAAGATAAACAAAAACAAAAAGAATAACAAGAAATAAGAATTAACATGATGAATATAGAAAAGCATTCTTTTACTCCCTTAATTGGGCCCAATTAACAAATAGACATAATAGCCATATTTTCTATTGAAAATGGAATATTAAAAAGGAAGTTAAAGAGGTCGTCTCTTCTCCATATCTGTAGATTTGCTGTTTTCATTACTCTTTGTTTTTTTTTTTAATTTAATTAATTTATTTTAATTTTTCTCTTCTTTTTATATCATTATGTCCTTTCTCCCCACCCCACTCTATGGTCCTTATTACTTTTATTATTTTTACAATAATTCGTACTAGTTGCATTTATTACACTTACCAGTTAGGTGCATTAGAAAAGACAATCTATTTGATTTGATGAGAAAAAGAATTATAGTAGTTAAAGCTACTAATTATGGTAGCACTGAACTGATGAAACTGGTGTTAAAATTTAAGATGATGATGGGTTTTGAGAAAAAATAGGTATACTGATAGCACGAATAATATTTATATACATATGTAGGAACAAAAATAATAAGATTAGAATCAAAATCACGATATCAGTAATATTTCAAACAATCGTACGGATTGTAGTAGGTATCAAAGCGCTATAAAAGAGGTAAAACATAGTATGTATGTATCTAGCATGTCATATAATAAGAATATGACTATATAATAGCATGATATATGAAGCTCGTTAACGTTTAATGAACAAAAACATAAAAAAACAACACGGTGTTGTTGTCTCATTATTTTTATTTTCTTTTATAAATATCCATACATAATTTTATGTAGATATGTATGTATTTGTATCTATATATTATTATTTTATTATGTATATATATATTAAATAATATATTTGTTTTATTTAACTTTTTCGTTGATATTTTTTTGTATATAGTTATTGTTGCCTTTACTAAATTTTGTTGTTATTGTTGTTGAAAACAAAACAAAAACAAAATATCTCAAATTAAAATTAATTAAATGAAATATTCTAAATTGAAAAAAAAAAAAAATAAACGAAAAGACAGAAAATGAAAAATAAAAGACAATTAAATTTAGACTAATTAAAATGCCAATTTGTTAAAATAAAGTATTTTTTTCTGTTTTTGTTATTAGTTTTGTTTTTTATTATTATTAAAAAGAAACTAATTAGTTTTTTCAGGACAGAGAGAAAATTAACAAAAGAGGAGAACGAGAGAGTGATGATGATGATATGAATATATGATATCTTAAAAGGAAAATTAAAAAAAATATGTATAATATAATATTAAACTAGTAGTGTAGTAAGTAGGTAAAAGATAATAATTGTTACAGTCTTACTACAAAAAAAATATAATATATGTACAAATATACATTTAACAATATACATATGTGATATAATGATATTGATATATAGGTATTATGCATTATTTAAGATGTATATTAAATATTAATACCAAAGATAGAGAGCAAGAATCGAAAAAATATACAAAACCAAAATTATAAAAACATAAGGAAAAAAAAAGAGAGAGCCAACATGAATTTTATATTAAGTATCATAGTTTTCCTAATTTACTGTAATATTATAACACTCATGTTAGATATTTTACATTACATCAATGTAAATGTTAATATTATTATGGCCAGGGTTGCCATTCAGAAAAAAATTTTGTTACCAAATTGGTTTTAAAAAGTTACCAAATTGATAAAAAAGTTACCAAAATACCTTGGATACAATGCTTTTGCCTGATATTAAAATATATTAAAATAAACAAAACAATTATTCATATATGCAACATAAAAACACAAACAAAACAATTCATATATATACGTATACATAAAAACGAAGTTCAAGTTGATGGATCTGATTGTTCACAATCCCCTACACCCAATCCACTTACACGGGCCCTAGTAGATTCATTATCTTCTTCTACTTCAACAACCCGGATATTTTTCACAAGATATCTGCAGAAAATAGTTCGTTATTTGTATATTAAATTATTTTAACAAATTTATTAATAAACTTTCCATTCTAAAGAATCGTAAAAAAGTTTTTAAGATATTTATACAAAGTTTGATTGAAATAAATTTATAAAAATTAAGTTTTAAAAAAAAAGGGTTTCAGAAATTTACAATGTTAACCTTTAAATAAAATATAATTTGAAATAAAACACGAAATTCAACAATATAACTCGAATCTAAATAATATTTCGCTTAAATTTTAATGTTCAAACAATAAATACTATTTATTAACTACTTATGTTTTATTACGCTCATAACAAAATCAATATAGCGTATAGATAGACGCGATTTGAGCGATTTGCAGTTACACAACCAAATTCATTGTTTTGTAGGTACATATGTATAATATAATTTAGAATTAGGTAGGTAGGTTTAACTATGATCTTAATTATATTTTGAAGTTATTAAAAAATTACCAAATCACCAAAAATATTACCAACTTACCAAAACCAAAATAATTTTTAAAAAATTACCAATTTTGGTAGAAAATTACCAAAGTGGCAACTCTGATTATGGCTATTGCTATGAATGTATTTATAAGAAAATTATAAAAATATAAGAAGAAAAATGGAAAAAAAGTTAATGAATTTGAATAAGAGAAGAGAGAGAGACAGAGGAATTAAAAAAATGGAGAAGAAAATAGAAGAGTAAGAAATGGAGAAACCATAAATTCATTTTAGAATGAATAAAGATCATTAACATAAATTGAATTTTCGCTTTTTGTTTTCTTCTTTTGATTCTGTTCTTTTTGATTACATTTTCTATTTTCCTTTTTTGCTTTTTCATTTTTTTTGGAGTGTGTTCCAAAAAATACTTAGAAAGTTTATGTTTTGTCTGACAATCCAAGATTACAAATTCTATAGCCAATAGTCATTCAGATATTTTAGTTTTTAATTATCGTTTTTTAAAAACCAAATAAGTACCTACGTACCTATGTTAGTTAAAGCACATTATTTTTATTTACTTAATTAATTCGACAATTTAATATTTCATGCAGTAGAGTAACTTTATATTTAAATATTCGGGAAGAATAGGTTACAATCAAAACAGAAATGATTTTGGTTAATTTCGACAAATACATATCAGTTGTTTATTAAACTTATTAAATTTTTTATTATCAAAACTATTTACTGTATTAAATGAATGTAGGTACTAAATTTGAAAAAATAATTCTGAACATTAAAAATACAAAATATAATATAATATGAAAATATCTTAACAAAATGTGCCTTTCATTAATCCATTTTTAAACTATTTACTAAATTTCTTCCTCAAATTAATCTTAAAAATCTCCATGAGTGTGAGAGAGAAAGAGATGGATATTAAAGAGAAAAGTTTTTAATTTGATATGAAATTTGTTTTGCAGTAATAAAATTAATTAAATATTAATATTATATTAAAGTTATGTGTATTTTACTTATTAAATTTTTTAATTAATTTATTTATTAATATTCATTTTATTTTATTAGATTTTTTGTTTTTGGTTATTTTGTTATAAATCAGTGAGTTGGTAAAATTCGGTTTGATTTAAGACGGTTGGCGTCCAAAATGTAATAAAAAGCTTTTTTTTAATGAAAAAGAAAGTAATAAATTTAAAAAGAATGGAATGATTTTTGACAACTTGAAGATTTTCAAGGGTTTTTTAAAATAAAGTAATATGTTAATATTACATACATTAATTAAAATTATTAGATTTTAAGAAAAGTTTGTATTTTTTAAGGGGAAGGTGAAACTTATTTAAAGATTTTGGAACCGATGGCGTGCATTAATCATCACATCCGTGTTCATATTTTTTGAGTATTATTACTTTCTATACAATACCAAATACAACTGGACTCAAAATTCGTTGCTGCATTGATTGATTTTATATGATGTAAACAATTTTTTCAATTAATTATGTTCAGTTAATTCAATGTATTCTCGGAGATCATAATAACTTATTGCGGTGACTAATAAAAATCAAGAAGAGGGTCGATAAGTTTTTTGTACACTTATTGTAATTTTAAAAAAATAATTATATTAAGCTATCCTTAGTTAAAAGATTTATTTCTGTTTTTTATATTTATGTTCGCAGTAAAAAAAATTATAAATGTAAACTACATTATTTTTTTTTAAATTTTCATTAAAAATAAAAGGCTAATTAAATTATAATTAAGGAAACAATGTAACTAGTCGAGCTATTTACTTCTTATTTTCTAATTATAAAAATAATTGAATATTTTTTTTTTTTGAAAATGAAAGAAATATTGCTCTGCAGAAAAATTTAAATGATTTGATCCATGAAATTCTAAAATATTCTGGTCTCGTACAAATACAAGCAAAGCTATTTGGGTGATAGGAGCACTTAATAAAAAATTTATAAATAAAGTTTGTTTGCAAAATAATTTCATTACTAAGTTTAAAATACAGTAATTTAAGGAAAAATAAAGTTTATACCAAAATTATGTCGTAAAGAGCTTATATTTCATACAATGATTCTTATCCTTGTTTCTCATGAAGTATTTTTATTCTTAGTAACTTATTTTTAACTCTCCGCATATAGATTCAAATTGTGCTAGTCTAAATAAATTATATTTATTAAATTATCTTAATTAACTTTTTTGTAGTCCACAGATAAATACAACTGTCTTTTATAATAAAATAAAATAATTGGAAGTACAGGAGTTTTAATTAGGTTGAAACTCAATCACCCCAAAAAAAAAAAAACCTAAAAGAATAAAAAAATAATAATTTAAATAATATAATTGAATACAAAATTAGTTCATGTCGAAATGCATACAATGATACAAACAAAAAACAAAAACTGCAAAAACAAAAACAAGGAAAAAACTACATACAGTTTTTGAATCTGAATTTTTCACTCAATTTGATATTCATCTTAATTAAATTCTCATATCTATAGACTATAAATATATACTGCAATTACACATGTAGTATATAGTATAGATAATGTGTATATATGTGTTTATAAATATAAATAAAAGCAATTATATTCATTGTTTTCAAATTAATACATAATGTATACTTATATGAATATGTATATAATTAAACAAAAATAATTAATTAGTTAATTAAAATTTTTAATAAGGTATATCCAATTAGATTCTGGTTAAGTAATTACGGTACTGCAAAATTTCTGAATATAATTATTTTTTTTTTATTATATTATTTTTATATTATTTTTTTGTACTACTAATTATAATTAATTAAATTTACTATTTTTTAATTGTTTAAAATATAATTACTTACACTAAACAAAATAATAGAATTTAAATAATTAAATGAGTCAGAATTATCTGAATAATGGTGTTGATGATGTTTTTATTGAAATGATACATGAATGCCATTTAAATAATGTTGAATTTTCGCTAGGAAAAACTACTTTTCTTAAGGTATTTAAGTATTTCATTGTTAAGTATCAATAAGAGTTACTATAAATATTATTTTGAGTTAGGAATTAAATACATATTTATTTTATTTTAAGAACCAAAAGTTACATTTCAAGTTGCAGTCATTTATTAAACATAAAAAGAAGTAAAGTAAAAGGTTTTACTTCAGAAATAAATTATTTTCAATATACAATATACAACATTCTTTTAATAATAAAAAATTTTAAAATCTTAAGTTTTTAATAGATAAATATTAAATGTTCTCGAATCTCATAGTCGATCCTACCGAAGTGGTTTTTCTAATTAAACAAAACTGCTAGTCAATATAATTTATGTAAATATATTTGATAGTTTGTAAACAACTACTTTTAAAAAATATTTTTATTGATCAAGTGTATCTATCAGATTAAGATCTCCGGCTGTTAAATGTATCCAAAATATACAGATGTTAATTCATTTAATTTCTTTATTAAATCAAATATTAACATTCAGGAAAAAATACCCAAGTTATATCTAATACAGGGTTTAGACTTATGTACTAATGTCTAAACAACTGAAATTCAGAACAGACAACTAAATTAAATTTTTATTTAATATACCTATAGTTTTTTAATTTCTTTTATATATAGTTATAGGTAATGTGATTAAAATTGAAAAAACTTCACAATTTTGTATAAGAGTTAAGTGTATGGAACGGTTCAGAATTGAAAATTTAGTTGATTTAGCTATTTGTGTCTGTTCGCCTGTCCGCGTAATAATTCAAAAACTATTAGAGTAAGGATTCTGAAATATTCACAATTTTTGTATTTCCTTAAAATTAAAATAGCATTATGTTTATATATGTTCGTGCATGTATTGTAGAGTTAACAAAATCTATTCTACTTTTTTTCTCATTATTTTCTACATTTGGTCACGAAAGGGGTTTTATAAAGAAAAATATTTTTATTTAAAACGAAAAACTCTTTTTTCTTTAGACCGTTATTTATTATAATTTTGTGATACAAAGTGTTTTGATTAATTAAATCTTACCAAACTTAACTAGGCTTAAATTTATTACTGTTCTATTTCTTCTGTTTTACTCTAATTTTTATTCGTAATAAAGTTGGTAATAAAAAGTAATAAAGTTGGTATGAAAACTTAAATTATCTTAATTAGGTGTTTTAGATGCACTAAAATCATTATGGCTTAGAGAAATGAAATTATGATGAACATTTAAAAAAAAAAAAAAAGAAACAGTAAAATAACCACCAGTGAGAATTTAATTTATAATACGTAAAGGTGTGCGTAATTTACTTTATAGGTTCACAAAATTTTTTTTTAATATGATTGGTATAAACAATTATTAAAATTATGTGTATTAAGTCGTTTGATTACTTTGGCCATTGATACTTAAAAGTCCCCTATATTTATTTTCATATGAATCTAAATTAACAGAAGTAAAAACCTACCGTACAAGAAATTTAGTTTAGTATCCCTAAAAAGAATGTAAGTGTTAAATATGAATGTATCTTAAATTATTATCTAGTGTTAAATATGAATGTATCTTAAATTATATAAACAAAATTTAATTAATTTAATTAACATTTCAAAAACCTTTAATTTTAAGTTGTTACTAAAATTTTTCGAATTCGAATTTTAAGTTTCGTGTTTGTAAACATTATTATACAATATTATTTTGAATAGTTACCAACCAATTTGCTGAATATATTTTGTTTATGTTAAAATTATTTATTATTTATTATAGAACACCTGCTTTGTTTGCTATTAGATATTAAAATTTGAAATTACGATATTTAAAATCGGAGAAATATTTTTTTTGTTTAAGAAAAATATCTTTTAATTTTTATTTCGTTTTGTTCCGGACCTATGAGTTGGACCCATCTAGTAGCCTGAACAGTCATTCATATTTCTGCAAATCAAAAATCAATTTCGTTCTCTGCTCTTTAAACCAGTTTTATAAATCATCTTTATGTCACAACTTTGTCTTTTATATATCTTATATCATGCTTTTAACTAAACTTTTAAGTTTTGAAATAATATTAAATTTGAATTACCTACAATAAATAACAATTGATGAACAAAATTTAATCCTAAAGTTTCGTAACACCGGCAACAAAACCACTCGTCTAATTTAGCTCAATGATAGTAAAATGAGGAAAACACAACAAAAATAACAAATAATAAAATAAAAATACAGCTATAAATATTCGACGAGTGATTAGGTTAATGGTATGATGTTATTGGCTTGTGTCTATTAGACACAACGTATATTATTATTAATTGAAAACAAAAGAACAATTGCAAAAAGAAGGGAGTGAGATCATAAATAAAAACGTTCAGGATCTGTAATAAAAAATTAAAAATTTTAAAGCTCTTTAACCTCCCAATCTTTTAAAATCACAATTAGTAATCTACCGAGAAAAGTGAATTTAATAAGGGTGTACAGACATATTATGTATTACAATATGTGAATTTTGAAAACAAAGAATAACGAAATTATAGGAGGCATGAAATAAGGCCATTCGAATAAAGCCCTTATGACTATAAGTCAATTTAAAATATATTCAAAGATAGATATAGATTCAAAGGTATGGATCGGATCAGAATCGAAAAATAAATTGATTTAATCTATAAATTGATTTAATCGATAAATCGATCGCTATGTATGTCCGTCCGCACGACACCTATTGAAGCTGGGTGTCTGAAATTTTGCGGAATTAGTTAAGTTCTATGGCTACCGTTTCTGCAAAATTTGGATGGTCTACTGCAGTGGGTTCGAGTAGCTGCCATACAACTCCTTCTTTTATGTGAGTATTGCTCTAGACCTAGTGTAGGGTGTCCGAAATTTTGCAAAAATAGTTTAGTTTCTGCCAAATTTGGTTGGTCTACTGCAGTGGGTTCGAGTAGTTGCCATAAAACTTCATATTTCACATGAGCATTAGTTTATACATATAATAAAGCTGAATGTTTGAAATTTTATCAATAGTAGTTAACTTTAATGGCCAACGTCTGATTTAAATATAGTCGGTGTAGTGGAAGAGTTTTGAAGAGCTGCCTTTCAACTTATATTTTCTTTTGCTCATAACTAAAAAACTAATAAGTTGTGTATTTAACTTTTGGCAAAAGTAATTAACCGGATGATATAATGTAAATATTACGGTCATACGGGTATCTCAGTCACAGTCTACTCTACTACACTTTTCCTAGTTTTTGTTTAATTTCTATTTAAAAAAATATTGGTTTTTATAGTTTTACTGTCGTACCACAGCCTCTTTTATATGAAGGTATAGAAAATAATACTCTGGGATGTTATTATATTTCTCTTACAATTCAGATGCGATATTGAAACACTCAGGTGTTTTGATTATACAATATGGGTTAATACCCTGGGCCTTATTTCTTATTTAGTAATGAGAAATAACAACACAGGGACTTAAATTAATAGGGCCTTTTTCATGACTGCAAAGTTTAAATTTATGGAAAAAATAAATGTACCTACAAACTAATCAACTTAACAAATATACAGGTATTGCTTAGGTTTTATATTTTTATGTTCGTTGTTTATTGTTTAAACTTATTTTTGCGAAAAAAATTTTTGTTTTTGTTTTCAATTATCCTGGCAGTTAGGTTTTACAATTCTTTTCAATGTTTTTAAATCCTATGAGCATATGCATATTTTCAATATGCATATATGTATTTCAAGAAACCTTCAAGAGTTTATGTGAATGTAATATGCAAATTGTATTGTTCATTTGATCTATTTTAGATGTGAAAGAGAACATAAAAACATTAAGATATGTAATAACTTGATATAATAATTTGGTAAATATGTATGTATGAATAAATAAATAATTTGCAATGATGATGATGGTTGGTTTTTATGTATAAAATTTAATTTTGGAAAAGGAGGGTTGTTTTTATGATCTTATTTTCTTTAATTCTTATGGGTCCAAAATTACTTGAAGGAAACTGGAAAGGTACGTTTTACAAAAAGACAAAAGGCAATTTCTGTTTTCATACTTGTAATATGCATTGTTTTTAATCCAATAAAACAAAATAAATAAAAAAGAAAATAAATAAAAAAAGTTAAATAAAAGTTAATATGTTAATGGTGGGAGCATTTATTGCACTTAACTCATTTTGCAAATTGAAAATATAATATAATAGTTAAAATTAGATTTGGATTTATTAGCAATTATTTAAATGAGTTCTGAAGAAAATTAAAAATAAAAATAATGGAAATAAAAGGAAAATGGAGTTCAATTTATCTAATGAATCAATTATTTTTAATTATGATTGAATTTATAAAACAAATTGAACAAAAATACTAATAATAAGTTTCCTGTTTTATCTTATAGATAAAATTTGTATGTTCTATTTAATATAATATGTATTTGGGAACGAGCAGGTGGCATTTATTTTATTGCATTGATTTGTACAACTTTAAATTTATGTTTTTGTTTTAGACAAAACCGCATAAAAAATATTTAAAAAGTGATTAATGAAAGCTTTTAAAGTTTATAAGAATTTTTAAAATTATTTTACTGTTTAGTTTAGACAAGAGATGGTAAGGCTTACATTTAAAACAATTATTAATTTATAATAATAAAAATAACACTTATTGATTTCCTATATTATAAGATCCCATGTCTGCTAGCAGCAGAAAATTAAGTAGCTTTAATTTCTGTACAATTATTGTATAACTTAAAATAGAATAGCAAAAAATCCACACTTTATTAAAAATTGTTTTGAAAACATTATAAACACTATTTGGCACTAAAGACAAAATTAAATATAATTATTTGGTGATAAATCTTCCCACATTCATTTTGAATCAAAGTATAGCTTATACATTTTAAATAAGAAAAAAACAGGTACTTAGAATTTAAAATTTTGCAAAGCCCTCAATCCATTTTTGTTTTTTCAGATTTGAAAAGAATGTTTAGAAAAATCTTTTTTTTAAATGTTATTTTTTAAATTTATAAATAAAAAGTTTATATTAAAAGGTTGGATTGCATTATAATATATCTAAAAATTAGTTTGCGTTGAATGTTTCTTCTGTTAATTTTTCTTCTTCATTTTATAAAAACTTCCACTTAAGATAAAAATTTATAAAGTGCGCTGTTATTATAAGTTTAAAATTATTTAGTACACATTAATTATACAATTTATTTTTAAAATATATAAGTTGGTTTAAAAATAGTACTTGTTTAGTTTCCTATAAATCTTTAGCTAAATGTTTTCGTACAACTTCTTGACTTTCTTCCGAATATAATATTTTATTTAATATTCTTAAAATATTATATTATAAATGGCTCTTAAATTTTAAAAACCTTGTTCTAATTTTTATTCATGAACTTATAAAAAAAATAGTGAATTAATTTTTTATACATAACTTAGAAAAAGTTTAAATACTAAAATTTTAAGTGTTAGTCTTATTGATAAAGAATGGTTTTTTCTACCTAAGTAGTAATTATGACTAATCAAAAATATTCGACAATTCCGTTTAGATTTCTTAACATTTTAGAATTTTTTATTTAGATATTATTAATAATTAATTTTAATATAACAACTTCCTTCATTATTTAACATCCCATTAATTATGTTTTATTTGTAAAAAAGTATGTTTCAGCATATTTTGGTGAAAAATGTTCCACTATAATATTAAAAAGACTGTTTGATTATTTTCCGATAACTTTCTTATTAAAAATATATTATTTATTTTTATATTATTGCATGTAGACTTGGGTAAATATTACATATTTGGAAAAAAAAGTTTATAAAAGTGGCTGTTTGGATATAAATTACAAAGCAAAAGAAAATTTCTACTCTATTAAGATCGACTGTGTATCATTTAAATTAAATATATTACTGTTATTTTGATAACGGATTAATTTAATTATATTTAATTTTTATCATTTATTCTTCCGTGTGTTTTTCCCCCAAGTACATTTCAAAGTACATAGTCTACAACATGGGTATTTAAGTTAATTAGTGGTAATTATCAGCATAAGAACTGTCGTAAAGAAGGACTCTACAAAAAAAAACAAAAATTAAATTTATAGAAAAAAAATTAAATATATAAAATTTCACTCCTTAGGAAAATTATACAAGGAAAAAATATGTGAACTGAAAGTGAAAGAAATCCTTCAAAAAGTTTAGAGTTATTGCAATTATGGAACAGTACATACCTACTCTACAAGAAGAGACTACTAATTTTAACCCTATTTATTAAAGTTTAAAAAGAAAATTCAAATTTTCTTGTTCTATATTTTTCATCACCCAAACCTTTATATCACAATACTAAAAACTTTGAAATGAACTCAGTAACATCTTGAAACAAGATTAATATTAAAAAAATTAAATAAAAGGAAAATATTATAAGAAAAATTTAATAATAAAAAATTAAAAAAAAGTTTAAAAATTGTATACTTAATAGTAAAATAAAAGTATGAAAATATTAATGCGCTAATACACGTATAAAAAAATTTTAGACCCTTTTAAATAGACTGAACTATAATAATATGGCTTTCTTAAAAATTTTAAGAAAAGTTCCTTTGAATCTTGTTTACGAATTTGAACATTGATATCGTATTAAAGTTTTCACTTATCATCGGTTTCTATGTTACAAGATATTTCCATAAATTTTTTTAAAAATATTTCCATTTATTTTTAAATTTTCCTTTCAAGAAGTTAGTAAGTGAATTATTAGTAGTAGCGGGAAACAGCATTTATGTAAAATTCAATTTCGATTGCATAGAATATATAATTATTTTTAATATAAGAGGATTTGTTAATTTATATTGGAAACTTAAGAATATGTTAAAGAACTTAAATGTTTTCTAACTGTAGCCCAAAGAAGGTTTTAACTTAACATACATATATATTTTCGCCTATATTCTATTAGACATATTTATAACTAAATAAAGTATCAACAATGATATCCTATTATGAGAAGGAATTATAATAAGAATAGATTAAGTAATCTTTATGACGTTATCCTTGTATTTTAAGTAATTTTTTCCTCTAACATGTCTACGAATTTTTTATATATATATATATTGCTCCTCTTCCCCTGAATTAAACTTTATCTCATGCTACAAATATATATGCATATTTAGATAAAAAAAAGTTAGTTTAAAAAAGAAGAGAAATATGATGCGTATACTAGCTGACTTAGAGTTAAAATTAATTTTCGCGGAAGTTATATTCACTGCTTTTGCAATTAAAAAGTTTTATGAACGGTACTTCTGCAATTTAATTAAATATTGAAGAGTGTAATGGTAAACTTTTTTTTTTTGTTTTGATTTCATATTTTTAAGACTCCAAATTACTAAAAATAAAACCATAAGAATAACGAAATATGCCTTAAAACTTATGTTTTTAAGTTTTTAATTTTATGGGTTTATATCATGAAGATGAGGACGAAAGTAGGTAATGATCATTAATTAGAAGAATGAAAATTTAAATTTTTTCCAAAATAAAGAGAAAACTAAAGAAGTACTTTGATATTGTGCCAAATAATTTTTCATTTGTGGTATATCTAAATTATGAAAATATTTCCAAGTTTTAAAACTTTCCATTTTAAGATTTACAACATTGTTTAATTGTATCTAACATTAAGAGTTCCGTTAAAAATAATATGTAACCTGGATTGAAAATCTTTTAATAAAGTACCTACTAATAAATATTTTATTATTAAGATTTCCATTTCTAATTTTTAGATGATTTAAGATGATTAAATAATTGGGTTATAGCATACAAGAATAATTCCAGTTTCTTTAATGAACATTTATGACACTTTTTCTGATCTAATCCGAAATCCGTTTCTGAAATAATTTGCGCGAGATTTGGTAAATTTTATTTTTATCAACCCTTTTATACAATTATAAGTTATATTCAACATATTAATCTGTGAATCTTTAGCCACATTCTTTGATGAAATTAATTTTCTAGTTGAAATTTAAAATTTTTCTATTAAATTATAAACTTTTGTTTTAAATTTTTGTATTTGTTTATTATTTTTACGCGATCTTGACCTAAAAACGTTTTCTCATTTGAACTTAAATTTGAGCTTTAATTTAGTACAATTCATTTTACAATTCATACATATAGCACATTAATTAATTTATTCTTCTCATTTTTTGGTTTGCCAGTCTGTTTATTTGCAAATGTAATTTTGATTAAAACACAAAAGGGTGAAATATTTTTAATAAAAAAAAATACCGACATTAAATTTTGTTTTGAAATATTTAAAAAAATAACATTTTCTTTGAGTATAGTTGAAACATTAGATTGATATTTTAAAATCAGCGATTATTTACATTCGCACTCAAAATCTTAATAATATTTGTAATTTGTGTTTGACCGATAACCTTAACTGCTCTAAGTTTTTTTTATTTGAAATGTTTAAAATCTTGAAATTAAACAGGAAA
>OY720444.1:106967990-107035742 GCA_963082915.1 Dolichopus griseipennis | reverse complement strand
TTAATTTAAGCGACAAGTTATTAACTCTATTAGATTGAAGTTAGCGTTCAATGACTTCAGTATGTTTTAAGTAATAATTATTATTTTTTTTATTGATTAAAAATATTTTATTAAAATTTCTTGTTACGAATTGGTAATCAATTTTGAAACAAAATTAAGTTAAATGGATTATATATATTAACAATTGTACTTTAAAAGTATATAAATATATACATATATATATATATATATATATATATAGTTTAATTTCCCCAATATTTCCTCAGTTCTCCGATAAAGGGTTAAAATTTCAACTTGTATTTTTCAAAACATGTTTTAACATGTTATCAAGAGTTATTAGCGTATATTTTTAGTTTTAAAACCACATGAAATGTTTCAAATTTATTCTATATATATATATATTATGTAATTCAGTAAGTTTATCTTCTCTAAATTGAAATAAAAAAAACATGGAAAGTATAAAAGCTATGTTAGCTAGGAAGTGTAAACTATGATAGCAATAAATTTATTATGACTAGGTACTAACGTACTAGAAAATAAAAATATATATATATATATATTTACTTTTAATATTACTATGTTTTGTATTAATATGCGATTTAATTAAACAAGTTATTGAATTCAAATTAATTTATATGTATAATATTTATAAGTTTACAGGGTGTTTGACTATCGGTAATTATTTATATTGATAAAAGAAATTGGAACCAACAAAAAAGCAGTATCGGAAGGGCTTGTTATATTTTCACTGCTTTAGAAGTTATGGAGCCTTTTTTTATTTTCCAACCATAATTTATTTTTACTTCAGTAAAATTGGAACAAAATAGAAGAATAGCATTTTAAATCTGATTAAAGCAGCTTTCTAAAGTACTATCAAATTTTAATCCAAAGTTTTCTAGCTCCAATGTTATACAGTGTTAAAGTTAAAAAAAGTTTAACAAAATATCAATTAAAGTCATATTTAAACAAAAAATAACGGTATTAAATTGATTTCTATGTAAATAGATATATGAATAGTTTTCTGTAATATCTTATGTTTATTTAATAAACTTAAACTTAAAAAAAAGCCATAGACACAGGCAAGTTCAATTAAAAGTAAATAAATTCAAAATTTACATACTTATATAAATATTAATTACAACTAATCATTTAGTAATTTAAGCACCCTGTATATTTAAATTTTAATTAATTTCTATAAAATATATGAATGAAAAAATTTTTGTATGTTTTTATAAGACTAGTATCTGTAGATAGATAGTATTCAATAACTAGTATTTTAAGATCATAAAATTCTTTTTGAAGAATCTTTTTAGTAGAAATTTTGTGGTGATTTCTGATTACTCACCTTGGGAATAACGTTATGCTGAGAGAATTATAAGTAAAACAATATATTTTGTGAGTACGTAGGTATGAAAAAGTAAAAAAAAAATAAATTAAAAAACTATCTTCGAATATTAAAATAATAAAATTAGTAAAATTCAAAATTAAATTTAGTTTATTTTGAATGTTATGTGAATTAAGACGCGAAGTTTTAAATTGGTTTGATTTTTTGATAAAAATAAACTTTAACTTATGTACTAAGATGAGGGTAATAATAATTGTTTTTTTTTTTATTATATTTTAATTACATTGATTAATAAATATATATTTTAAAAAATATTCTGATTTATCTATTAATCGATGAGATTTTTAAATATATGTATGTAATAAAGTTTGTTAAAAATAAAATTAATTTTTTAATGTTAATTAAAAAAAAAACATGTTAATTTATTATTAAATAGTTTTGTTGTTGTTTTTTTTTTTAAATGCAATTAATATATTTATATATATTAGTTAAAAGTAGTCATAATTTATTTCATAATGATAAATAAATTTATTTTAAAGTAAAAGTTATGTTTGACATTAAACACAATTAAATTAATACAATTCTTCTTGTATATTAACCAAGTATTTCAATGCTGAGTTAATTAGACACTTTTTCCTGTTTTTTTTTGTTGTAAAATTTTTATTATATGCAATTTTTTTTTAAATAGATTATTTGATAATTATAACGGTTTTGAAATATCTAACGTTTATTCTTCATCCAAATATTTAAAATTTTAATTAATTTTTCAATTGTTATAATTAGTTATAATTAACCAAATCTTTCACTTTTTGTATTGATTTGTTACTAAAATTTTTAAATAATAATAATAATACGATAATACATAATTTGCAGTAATTATTTTATAAATACAGCAAAACTCTTTGCAATAATTAGTATGAGTCATAGAAGATGTTTAAAAATTTTTTAATATGTTTTTATTAAAAGTTTTATTTGATATAAAATTTATTATATTTAGATGATGAATTGGAAATATGGATGGACTGATGCTGTAATATTTTTTTTATGTATTGTCGCTATTGGTAAGTTTATGCATTAATTAAAAACGTGTATGTCTCACTATTGAATTGATAGACGATATATGTGTGAAAAAAGTATAAAACATGTATTAAAAGAATTTATTTGTAATTTAAAAATTTGAATTCAATTTGTAATTTAAAAAAAAAAATTTTTTCAAATGATTATTATTTTTAAAAGTAGTTAATGTTACCTATTTAAAATAATTTATATTAAAGTATTCTTCTTTTATATCAAGTTTATTTAAGCAAATCAGAGTTTAAACTTTTTTTCTTTAAACACTGATTTTGTTAATATGTATGACCAAAATAATGCATTATATATTTTTTTTTTCATTTTTTTACGATTATAATACTGATATTAAAAGCAAAATAATATCAAACCATTGTGGTTAATTGACTTATTTCTTTTTTTGCCATAATTCTTTCTTCTTTCTTTAAATTAGTTCGAATAAGTTCAAGGTGACTAAAGTAGTTATGTATCTTAAGATAAAAATAATATTATAATTACATTATCAATACGTATAAAAATAATGTTAGGAATTTTCTTACTTTACAAAATAACGAGGAAGAGTCTAGTAAAGTAGACTGGGTCAACTCTGGGATACCCGTATGACCGTAACATAAACATTATATCATCTGGTTAATTACTTTTGGCAAAATTTAAAACATACAGCTTTATTAAGTGTAGTGTAATGCTCATATAAAAGAAGGGTTTGTATGGCAGCTACTCGAACCCTCTGCAGTAGACCAACCAAATTTTTCTGTAACTTTGGCCATTACATTAAACTATTTTTGGCAAAATTTCAGACTCCCAGCTTCATTATTGGTAGTGTAATGCTCATATAAAAGAAGGAGTTGTATGCCCAACTAACATTTATATTCTAATTAGTTTTCGCAGCTAAATTTTAGCTTTTACAACGTCATCCTAATGGTCTAAAATAGCTACTTTGCAACTAATGCTAATTTACAAGTTTTCGAGTCATGAAAACGTAAGCACAACCAAAAATAAATTTAAATAGCTTTTGCGACTAATATGCTTTTATATAAGCAAAGAAGTAATATACGCAATAGCGATTTACTGTAAAATGACAGCTAAATAGCTGTTAAAGTAATTTTGATTACCATAATGCTATTTGGCTTTTATTATTTTTTCAATAACAGCAAAATAGCTTTTTGGAAAACTTATTTGTTACTCTAGTAAACTGGCAATAAGTAATGCTATTTGGCTTTTATTATTTTTTCAATAACAGCAAAATAGCTTTTTGGAAAACTTATTTGTTACTCTAGTAAACTGGCAATAAGTAATGCTATTTGGCTTTTATTATTTTTTCAATAACAGCAAAATAGCTTTTTGGAAAACTTATTTGTTACTCTAGTAAACTGGCAATAAGTAAAGTGTTTTTACTTTAATTACCATATTGCATAATTTTGGCATTAGCTACAAAAATGGCAATATAGTCGAAATGACAGCTAAATAGCTGTTAAAGTAATTTTTATTACCATAATGCTATTTGGCTTTTATTATATTTTCAATAACAGCAAAATAGCTTTTTGGAAAACTTATTTGTTATTCTAGTAAACTGGCAATAAGTAAAGTGTTTTTACTTTAATTACTATATTGCATAATTTTGGCATTAGCTACAAAAATGGCAATATAGTCGAATTGACAAAATTGCCATATTTGAGATTATCATAGCTTTTTTCGATCTATGTTAATATAGCTTATTTCCAACAAATATTATTAATATTTAAATACTATAAATGAAAAGTTTATTTAATTTCATAGAATAAAAAACGTTTTTAATTTTTAAAGTTTAATTTAATTAAAATATTTATGTAGGTATAATATAATGTTCATAGACAAGATTAATTTAAAACGATTTTAAAGAGTGTAGCAAAGGTATAAAAACAGAATCGGTTTTGAATGATAGACATACAAATTTTGCTTTAATTTTTTCGATAGCATATATAGCATCATTATTTTGTGTTGCACTATTTGCTATATAAATGTTGAGATCTGATGATAACATAGGCTGCACAAAAAAATCTCTTTTTGATTTTAATTAATAACCAAGAATATATGTTTGTTAAGAAACATTTGTTCACCATTTGTTTGTAATATACATCCATTGTTAAGAACTATTTGTTCACATTATTTTTTGACAGCGAAATTGATATACCTACTCTATTATTTTTTTATAAAAACTTGTGTTTGTAGGAAGTATATCGGATGTTGCTTTAGTTTTTTGAAATTTTTTTTGTAATAAGCTATGCTGAGATGTTTTTTGTAATTTTGTTTAAAGCTATTATAATGTCACCACGTGCATGCATAACTATTTAGCTTTGTACAAAGCTAAATAGATATGCATGGAAAGCTATTTTGCTTTGTACAAAGCTAAATAGTTATGCATTGAAAGCTAGTTCAAACATTTAGATATGTACAAAGCTAATTTTCTGTGAAATGTAATTGGTTGCTGCCACAGCTATTTTATTATCAACAAAGAATGTCAATTGTTAATAAGATGTGCCACTGCAAAACCTTCGACAGTGTGCGTATACACAAGCCATGCACAACACATTTACAAATCGTTGGTTTAGTCTGACTGAAATGTCAAAAAATACTTTCAGTATATGAAAAAAGTAAATAAGAAGAGTGCGCGGTTTTTTCATCTATATTTAAAATAATATAAAAAAGGTAATAAATATCATTTTTTTTAATAAAAAGTAGATATTTAAAAATAATAATTTGTGCTTTATGTAATTTTGTGTATGTACGGTTCAAAAAATTTAAAAATCGTACGTAATATGTAAATAAAAAATTTTGGTAAAATCTATTTACATATTTAATATAAAAATTTTGTAGGTATGGAATAAATATAGTGTAATAAAGATTGTTTTAAATTTGTAAAGTGAATAAATTATAATTTTTTTAATTAATAAAGGTATTTTAAGTACCGGAATTAAATAAAATAAATTGATATGTAAAATTGATACATATAAATATGTAAATAGTGTTCTATGTACCTACATAAAAGTTAGTTCCTATCCTACTAAGTGCAATTAATATTTAGTTTAAGTTTTTTTTTAATATTAAATTAATACTTAGTTAGTTAGTTAGCTTTTTTTAAAAAAGTTTTGAAGTGCAATTTGTTTTTATAGTTATTTTTATAAATAATTTTTTTTCTTGTAAATAATATATTGCTTGTAAATAATATTGCAATTTAAAATAAATAATGCCACGTCATTGTGTTGTACCAGGTTGTAAATCTAATTATGATTCGACTTCGCAAAAAATTTCAACATTTTCTTTTCCCAAGGATGTTGAAATAAAACAGAAGTGGATTCATGCTATTCATAGGGCAAACTGGGAACCTACAAAATATTCCTCAGTTTGTGCTATTCATTTTCGGGAAACAGATTTTCAACCTGATTTTAAATATAAAAATCCCAGATTAGATTACCAAGCGGTTCCGTCCGTCTTTCCCAATTTGCCACAATATTTAACAAAAACCGAAATAAAATTGAGAAAAGATCCTGAAATTCGAAGAGAAGAATTCAACACTGTAATGGAAAATAAAGTCGAACAATTCCTTCAGTCGGATATTATTAAAAATTTTGAGTATTTTAAAAGTAATTTTAGAGATAAAATAAAATTTAGTGATTATGTAATTTTTGAAAATAATGATAAATTAGTTTTTGTTCTATTAGAAAACAGTGTGGATTTAGATTGTTAATTTGCTGTTCGAATTTCAGTTAATAGTAACTTATTTATTAAAGTAATTTTAAAAGATTCGGAAGTTCCTCAAAATGCACTTAAATGGATTTTGCCGGAAAATTTAAAGTTAACACTTTGGTCGCAATTAGAAAATATTTTAACGTATTATAAATTTAATCATGAAGATTTAACTTTTGAAAATCGAAATTATTTTTTAAATCGTGCATTATATTATTTAAAGAAAGCTCAAAATTGTGATGAAGATTTTCCAAATTGTGGCAAATTGGATATAGTAACTAATCAGGTAGATATTTTAACTAAAATTAAACCAAAATATGAGTCGGACACACTAATTATGTCTTTTTTAATTTGGTCTCATTCCTCCGCTACTTATGAGATTTTAAGAAAATTTTTAATTTTGCCATGCAGAAGATATTTACAAAGCATATCTTCTAAAATGCATATTAGTCCAAATTATAAACAACCAAACAATGACGAGCATTATTTGCAACATGTTTCTAAATCATTAACAGACAGAGAGAAATATGTTGCTCTTTTAATAGATGAAATATACATTGATAAAGGTTTGCAATACAAAGCAAACAATATTTCGGGTATGGCAGAAAATAAGCCATTACAATGTGCTAGAACTGTAATGGCATTTATGATTAAATCAGTTTTTGGTAATTATAAAGAAATAGTTCGTTTATGTCCTGTAATTCGCCCGAGTGGCAACGAAATTCATTCCTTAACTTGTGATGTAGTTAAATTTGTACAATCACTCGGCTTTTCTGTAATAGTAATTATTACAGATAATAATAGAATTAATCAAAATATGTTTAAATTATTTAGTTCAGATAGTAATTTTTTTTTAAATCCAGATTTTCCTAATAATAAAATTTACTTGTAATATGATGCCGTTCATTTATTTAAAAATATTAGAAATAATTGGTTAAATCTTGGAAATTTAGAGCAGACATTCATATATCCTAATTTCGAAACTTTGGAAATACAATACGCTTCTTTTGAAGATTTTCGAAAAATATATGAATCTGAGCTAAATTTACCAATCAAAAGAGCAAATAAATTAAATCATAAAACACTATTTCCGAATAATTTAGAAAGACAGAATGTGGGCCTAGTAGATAACATATTCCACGATTCAACGATTGCAACTCTGCGAGATCATAACATGATTCAAACAGCAGAGTTCTGTGAAATAGTTCGTAAATGGTGGAATATTGTAAACACTAAAGGCACTCTTAAAGGACATCTTAAAAGGAATGAATTTTGTAAACCAATAAAATCTGATTCGGATATAAGTATTAAATTTTTAGAAGAATTTATTATATGGCTTGATGTTTGGAATAAAAGCGTTAATAATATTGGTACTCTAACTAAGGACACCTGTGAAGCACTTATATTAACAACGAAAACTATAATAGACATTGTAAAATTTTCATTACAGCAATTAAAAGTTGACTTTGTTTTACTCGGGAAATTTCAAACAGATGATCTTGAAAGTCGATTTAGATTATACCGTTCTCTAGCAGGATGCAACTATAAAGTTTCTTATACTGAAGTAATTCAGTGTGAAAAAAAAATTCGTTATTAATGCGATATTTGTTCACAACAAAAAAGATTTTTCAAAATTACTTTACAGTTGCAATGATAATTCTTTGTATGATTATTCATATGAAATTACAGATTTTGATTCAATCTTAGATTCAAATTCTTATTTAGTTAACGCTAAATTTGAAAATTCTTCTTACTTACATGTAGGCGGATATGCTTCACATAACGTTGTTAAAGATATTAAGTGCTCTTCTTGTTTAAATTTAATTATAAAAGATAAAGGTGTACAATCAAAATACAATTATTTCAATTATTTACAAAGAGGCGGCTTATCGCAACCTTCCAACGAAGTTGGTTTTATCTTATTTCACATGTCCGCTATATTTCAAGAAATTCTAAAACAAGATCATTTAAAATTAAAGTTTTTTCAAAGTTCCAATCAAAAAGCCATTTTAATTGATTTAACTATAAATAGTTTACAAAAAGATGACGAATGCCTAACTGATATTGATTTAGATTATAAATGTCTTTGTGGTATAGTAAGTTTCGAAATTTATTTTAAAATATGCAAAATTTTTGCTAATATTCTTTTAAATAATTATATTAAAAGTGTTAATGATTTAGAACATAAAAAATCAGCAGTTTCTAATAGAAAAATACTAACATTAAAATAATTTTTTTGTTAATATTTTGTGATATTCATTTTTGTTTTTATTTATTTTTTAGTTGTGAATTTATATTATCTATATTATTATTTTAAATATTGAATTAAATTTTATTTTCTTAAAATATGTTTATTTAGTCATGAAGACATATTTTTAGTTGTGATATTTATAGCATTATGCATATAATTAGAAATACAATATTATTTTTTCTAAGTTATTATTTATTTCGTCTTGAAGACGTATTTTAATTTGTGATATAATATTTTACATACATATAATATAAATTTGAATTATTTATTAATAAATTTTCTTTTATTTTATGTGAAATTGTCTTGGAGCTTCATACAAGAGGACAACTTCTATTTTCAAAATAAACTATTCGTAATTGGAGCTTGGCAAATTCAATTGGAGAAGATTAGATTTTCTATTTATGTTTTTTTTTATTTTTAATTATTGTTTTGTTAATTTTTTATTTATTGTTTTCGTTTATTATTTTGTTTTGATTTTCTTTTTTTTTTATTATACTTGAATTAAAAAAAATTATTAATTAAATTAAAAGGAAATAAAATGGTTTTTTTATTATTAAAAATACTAAATTTTTGTTTTTTAAATTATCCTTGAAAAATTTGTTCTACAATGTGTAACTTAAAATAATAAAGTTCAGTTATGCTAAATATAGATATTATATTTTTATTTTATGATATTAATATATATCAAAATTGATCCAATTTCCCTTGGCACGGCTTTTTTATACTCTTCCATATTATTACGCTTTGAACAGTTTTGTTTCCACATACCCACAATTCTTTGCAAATCAATTTTTAATAATCTTTTGTCGTGAGATACCAAAATTACACCGCCCTAAAATATTTTATAAATCTATTATATATGTTCTAATAATCATAACGTACCTACTTTAACTTTATTAATAGCAATTCCCAAGGCATCTATGATTTCTAAATCTAAATGATTTGTAGGTTCATCAAGATCTAAGAAGTTTAGCATAGCTAAATTTTTAACAAATACAAGTTAACAACTATATTTTGAAATACGAAAAACGTTTGAAAATTACACATGCACATTTTAACGAAAGCAACTCTAGACTTTTGTCTTCCAGATAAATTGCCTACACTTTGTAAAGCTAATGGTCCGGATATTCCAAAATTTCCTAACTCTCATTTATATTCTTCTTGAGACTTTCCCGGAAATTCTTCTTCAATTATGCCCACACAACTTTTGTTAAATTAACTACATGATTTAATATCCTACTCGTAAATCACGATGCAGAGTAACAATACCAGATTGTGGTGATAATTGCCTATGATAATTCTAAGTAATGTTGTCCATTTTCACCAACCTAAAATTATAATTTTTAAAAAAACAATATATAAATCCTTAAAAGAACATTTAAAAAAACTTACAATACAAATTCTTGAATCTGATGTTGCAGATAAATTAACTTTATCAAAAAATTTTTAATCCAGAATTATAACGAAATCCAACTTCGTTCATTGCTATACCTAAAATTTGTATTACTTATATCAAACAATTATTAATTTTAAAATATAATACAAATTATAAATAAAGTTATATATAAAAATAAATTCATTTAAAAATTAAAATAACTAACCTGCTCCAAAATGTAATGTTAATCCAAATCATAATATCATATATTTGTTTACACTTTTAGTTTTGACTAAGCACTAAACGTCAGACTACCACTTGCTTGAATGTGTTAGTTTAAAAATGTAGTGCATGGCTTGTGTATACGCACACTGTCGAAGGTTTTGGCCACTGTCATTCACAAATATTAATGTATTTTGTACACCAAACAAAAAAAAATTTCATTAGTAAAATTAGGTAAATTATATGTATGTAAATATATGTATGCAAAACCTTTCTGTTATTAAAATTTCTGCAAGAGAGAAACAGAACGATATTTTTGCAATGCTCTTTCAAAACCACTAATTTTTTTTTGTATTGGTACCTATAATATAAAGTATAAAGATATTTGAAAATGAATTGCAAAGTATTCCTTAATTTTTATACCCTACACCTATAGAATAGGTAAAGGGGTATATTAACTTTGGTATGGTGTTTGTAACCACCTAAAGGAAGCGAGCTAGATATGGAAAAGTATATATATTTGTGATCAGCGTGACCGCCTTAGTCGATATAGCCATGTCCGTCCGTCCGTCCGTCCGTCCGTCCGTCCTTCCGTCCGTCCGTCCGTCCGTCCGTCCGTCCGTAGGCACGATAACTCAAAAAATAATGGAGCTATCTTGATGAAATTTTAACTGTAGGTTACTAGGACTGAAAGTACGGCGGGGATTGCATATGGGCGAAATCGGCCCATGGGTTCGGATTCTGGACCTTTTAATCGATCGAAGGGCTAACGAACATATATAAGAAATCACGATAACTCAACAACTAATGACGCTTTCTTCATCAAATTTGTGCTGTATGTAACTAGTAATGAAACTACTTCGGGGATTCCGTAAGGTCGGGATTGGACCATGCGTTCGGAACCTAGAACTTTTTGATCGAATTTAGGCCAAACGAGCATAATTCCGAAACCAATGAAGATAGAACCTCCAAATTTGGTATCAGGGTGTCCCCTCCAATCTCCTAAGTGTCTTGAGAATTTGGGTCCCATTGGACTACTGGGTCGGGGACCAGCCACACATTTCCGAAGACCTTAAAACATATCTTTAAAATTAATAAAGATAACAACTTGAAAAAATGTAGAAGCTTCCAATTTGCCACAAGGGTGTTCTTTACTATCTCTTGCGTGTTCCGTTAATTTGGGATCAATTGGAGTGGTGGTTCAGTACCCCTCTCAGACCTCCCAAGTTTTAAAAGCTTATAATCGAAATTACTAAAAATAGTTACTTAAAATTAAGATAGATCGTTTAAATTGTGTACAAGTGTTAACTAGTACTATAAGTAAAGCGCGGGCTGTATAAGGGCGAAATCAGCCCATGGGTTCAGATTCTGGACCTTTTAGTCGGTGTCAGGGATAACGAACATATATTAAAAATCACGATAACTCAACAACTAATGAGGCTATCTTCATGAAATTTGTGCTGTAGGTTATTGGTAATGAAACTACGGCGGTGATTACGTACGGTGAGGATTGGACAATGGGTTCGGAACTGAGAACTTTTTTATCGAATTTAGGCCAAACTAGCGTAATTCGGAAACCAATGAAGATATAACCTCCAAATTTGGTATCAGGGTGTCCCTTCCTATTGCGTAAGTGTATTTGAAATTTGGACCCCATTGGACTAGTGGGTCGGGGACCAGGCACTCAGTTCCGAGGACCTTAAAGCATATTTTCGAAATTAATAAAAATAGTAACTTGAAACAAATGTAGAAGCTTCAAATTTGGCCCAGGGTGTTCTTTACTATTTCTTCCATGCCCCCCTAATTTGGGATCATTTGGAGTGGTGGTTCAGGACCTCTCTTAGACCCCCAAATGTGTAAAAGCTTATCATCGAAATTAATAAAACTAGTAACTTAAAATTAAGATAGAACGTTCCAATTGTATACAAGGGTTAACTAGTATTGAAAGTATGACGGGACTGCATATGGGCGAAATCGTACCATGGTTTGGGGTTCTGGAACCCTTGAAAAGTTCAAGGACTAATAAACATATATCTTAAAACACCATAACTCAAAAAATAATGCCGGTATTTTGATGAAATTTAAACTCTAGGTTACTAGTAATGAAAGTACCATGGGAATTGGTTCTGGTTGAGTTTAATTTCAAAGCCAAAGAATATATTTCCTATGTCCTATGTGTCTCCGAAATCTAGACTTAATTGTAGTGGTTCAGCTATATTCAAAGGTACTTGCTGCATTTATGTAAAATTTATTTGAATATTTAAATGAATTATATGAAAAGGTCTAAATTTGTAATTGTATTTTAGAAATACATTTATTGCATATTTTGCGTTTGTAAGCTTTTCTATTAGGTATATAAACTAACTACTTAAAATAATTGCAATTTTTAAAAATTTGGATTATTAAATATATTATGCTTTGATTATCTTTTTATCACAAAATTTAATAATTAGAATTTTTTCATTTTGTAATTGAGTTGGAATAAATATATTTTCATTTATTTCAAGTTTGCTTGTTTTTGAATATTTTTAAATAGACAAATTAGTAAGAATTTGTAATATTTTTTAATAGATAATATAATTAGAAAATGTTTTTAGTATTATAAAGTTAATTTGGTTAGCTATGTCTTACGATCAAATTAATAACAGCTTTTATGGTGTTAAAATGACTTATGGATATGTCCTTAAATTTGAACCAAATAGGTGTAGGGTATTTCTAAGTCGGTTGCACCGACTGACTGTTTCTTTACTTGTTTTTATTCATTTAGGTACAAAGTGGCAAAAAGTAATAAAAAGTGTTTAAAATTGTTAATAATTTTTTTTAATTTTATTAAATTATATAATTAGATTTAGAATTCATAACCTAAAAAAAATTTTAATAAAAATGTGAAGAATTATTGATAAAAGAAGTATTGTAAAAGACATAAAAAAACATAATATAAAATCTAATTTTAATTTCTTATACCTTATATACATATTTTACATTTTTAAATTATTTGTTTAAGTAATGTTTTTAAGATTTTAAATTAAGTATTCTAAAATAAAAAATATTTTAATATTAAAACAACAATTTAATTTAAATTTGTTTTATCTCGCTACTTTCGACACACTTTGCTCCATAGTGAGATTTCAAGTTTTTTGTTTTCATTTCATATAATAAAATCTTATTTCTATACCTAACCTACATATGTATTTCAATTTCGTTGTGTTTTTTTTTCTTTTTTAAATATTGCAAACCCAAAAATTGCTCACGTGTTGGAGTGGCTCATCTTATTACAATACCTAGATAATTTTTGATTACCAATTTTTTTTTTGTACTCTTTTATTATATATGTATGTATATATATGATATTATGACCACGAGTATATTAAAATTGCTCTTCCGTTTGTAACGCATTGATCTAGATGAGCTAGATATAATGTCAAAGATACGTATCGGATCAGCTTCGAAAAGTAAATTAATCTAGCTATGTGTGTGTGTATTTTCTGTCTCTATGTCTGTGGTTAAGATTCGACCAAAATTTCGGATAGCTCTCGAACAACTAACATTTATAACTCCAAATTTTTCATATAAAAATTTAAATTTTTGAATTACAACATTTACAACTTGTATACAACATGCATTATATGAATTTTTTTGTTTGTTTGTTTTTGCTTTTGTTATTGTGGTGTTTCTTTTGTAGGTATCTATCAATTTACGATTTCATATGATTCAAATGATGCGTAGTTTAAAAAATTTAAGATAAGCTAAAATTAACACAAATATTTTTTTTAAGTAAATAAATGGCTTGATAAATAATTTGAAATATAACATGTTTATTTGAAATTCTTTGTATGTGTAGTTTGTATTTTAGATTAATAGATAATAATCATTATGAATATGACGATTATTATCTATCTTGATAGTCTTAATATATGAATATGATGTTTATTTTTTCAAGGTTTAAATTAAAAGAGATAATATCAAAGACTATACAATATAATTATACACTAAGCACTTTTGTAAAGTTTCAAAATGTTAAGGCTTCATTTTCGGCGAGCTGCCATACAAAGTTGTCAATTCAATATCTGTGAATCTATTAAAGCTACGAAGTTAAAATTAAAATTGGGCTAGTAAGGGTAAAGGGCAAGTTACTTGTCGGACCAACTTTAAGGGTAGGCCAAATATTTTTTTATTTTTTTTTTTTCTTTTGTTTTGTTTTTATGGTTTTTTTTTAACAAAAATTATGGGATGAGTGGGTCAAATTTTATTTTTATTTATTTTTTTTTTTTATATTTTACAACATAAATGCATGGATATCTAAAAGTTGACAAGGGCAACTACAGTCTTCCTCGTTTTTTTTTTTATTTTATGTACAGCATAATAGCTGTGATTGCAAGCAATTCAGCAAATATACTTAATATGAATCCCTGATAGTTATATAACTTTTTAAAAAAGAATATTTGCTGCCTACAAATCTAAATTGCTTTAAATTCTAATTAATATATTCTTGTGACCTTTTGATTTTATATTCGCTATCAGAATATTTATTTTGAAAAACTAATTTTTTAGCTATCATGAAAGATATATAGCTTTTTAATAAAGGCAAAAATAAACATGGTAGAAAAAAAACATGGCAGAAAAATTTACCAAAATTATTTAAGTTTTATAAATTATAAAAGAATGATTATTGCCCTTAAAACCTCTACTAAATTATTATTATCAATTGTTACAACTTTAACCTTTGATTTAATAAAATTTATAAAATATATTTTCGAGAAAATAATTTTTTCCTAAAAACAATTTTTTTATTTATTTATTAAATACTCAATATTTTAATGGCGCATTTTTTATTTCGAAGTATTTTTGAAAATTAATCGATAAAATATTAATCGCAAGTGAATTTAGTCTTTCTTATCTTCTGGAAAATCATATTTGTTCATATAAAAATTATAATTTATACTTTAGACTAGATATAAATTACATAATTACAAAGTTTGTATTTATAAGAACTTTGTAATTTTTAAAATATTTATTTATATATTCAAACAATTTAATTTTATTTACAATTTCTGATATTATAACAGCAAAATAATTTTGGAAGTTATTTTGGCTATCAGAATAGCAAATTTGTTAGGCGAATGATCTTGCAGTAATAGCAGCTTTTAAGCATATATTTCTATTAAGCTGTCATGTAAGTGACATAGAAGATCAAACATGTTTGCATTTGCCATAACTTTTACACATCCGTTGCTATTTGGCTATCATGACAGGTATTTCTATTTTATAGCTATTTTGTAGTTTCAATATCATAATAGTCACACAGCTAATTTGCTTTGTTACGTTGTCAAAACGTCGTGAAAGCCAAAATATGATCACCACTTTGATCACCGCAACATCATGATAACGTCATAAGAACATTTTCATAATTTTTGAACCTAGTAAAAATAGCTAAATAGCTGCGAATTTTTGCTGTGGCAACGTTTTGGTGACCTAGAATTGCTAGTTGGGTGGCAGCTACTCGAACCCTCTGCAGTAGACCAACCAAATTTTGCAAAAACTTTGGCCATAAAACTAATGTACTAGTTTTTAATAAACTAGTTTTGTCAAAATTTCAGACACGTAGCCGTAATAGGTACAGAATAATACTCATATAAAAAAGGAAGTTGTATGGCAGCTATCCGAACCCATGGACCAAAATGGCTGGATTTAAATAGCGATGACGGCTATTGCAAAAAAACGAATTTGCGAAAATTTCAAGACCCTAGCTCCCTTAGTTTTTGAGTTATCGTGCGGACGGACGGACATACATAGCTAAATCGATTTATTTTTCGATTCTGATCCGATCCATACACTTGAGTCTATAGCTACCCCCCTTCTCTGCATCACAAACTTAATGACAAATTTATTATACCCTTTGACTATATAGTCATACGGGTATAAAAAGGCAAATTTAACTTGGTACTTGTCCTTACATACTTAGTATATAATTTGTCTTCAGATTACATTACGTACAGGTATAACTTTTTGTGTTATGCAGTTAAACCGGATTAAATAAATATTTTTAAAATATTTTTATTATTTGCTCTTCAGTATAATCATCTGCAAAAATATTTTTATAATATGTTTGTATGCGTTTTATGTGTGTTGTTTTCTTTTTAGGCAAGGTTACATTTTAATGATTCGTACATTCTTTTAAACACGAAAAATTACTTTGGTCATACAAGTTTGACCATTATTTTATCATTTTTATACCATATTATATATTATGTATATAGGTGTGAACCAGTGATGTCAGATTTTTTTTTTCAAAATTATAATAAGTCACTTATTTTCAACAAATCACCAAAACTTCAAAATTTCGTCTTCAACATATGTATGTATTTTTTTCATTTTCAGTAAATCCCACGATTTTAGGTCTTTCTTAAATTTTCCACGATCTGACAACACTGGTATGGCACATATATTTCCCAATAATTTTCTAAATTTAAGTAAAACAATTTAATTAAAATTAATTGATTACTCTTGTTAAGATTTCAAATTATTGGTTTGTTATAAAAAATATTTTATGTTATTTATATTTATGTAGTTTTCAGCTCTGTGAAATAAAACCATACGCAACAAAGCCATAACGGTTTTATTTTACTTTTGAATAAAAAATAAAGCCGATATTGTCAATTTTTTTTACACAACTTTATTTTGCAAAAATAAAATATGGAAATATGGAAAAAAGCAATATGGCCTTATTAACTTAAAAATTTTAAAAAAATACATAATTCAAATTTATAAATATTGTTTAATATAGGGTTAAAGAAATTACATAGAAATCAGATTTTATATCCAAATCTAAACCCCTTTTTAATTTTTTTTTTTCATATATAATTAGTCAGCATCAAAGCATTTAATATAATTAGAGAAGCCATTCGAAACGTACGCCATCAAACGAATTATTGGAAATATAATTTTTGTATTCAACTCTATAAACTTTTTTTCCATACATAACAGGTTAATAATAAAGCGTTCCCTAAAATGCAACTGTCGAACCTAAATCCTCGCTTTACAAATTATAGGATTCTTAGGAAATAAGAAATAGATTTTGTATGCAACTATATATTTCTAACAATTTTTCATACAACTAAGTCAGTTAAAAATATAAGTTTTAAAAAATTAAAAAGATGATATACTAATGGAGTTTTAAGACTAACTATGTATTTTTTTACACAACAAAATTTTGTAGAAATAATCTGTAATAAAAGAAGCATTACATTACAAGATTACAGAGTTCAAATTGCCCTCGATGATCAAATATATATAAAATATAAAATATATAACATAAACAAAATAAATGTTATTATTATTTATTAATTAATAGTAAGTATTGGAAGTGGGATACACAAAGGACCGCAAGGCTTAGATGTTAAAATGGCTCATGCTATTTCCCGATTTTTTTTATTTTAAATTGAATTTTCACAAACCTCCACTTACAAATTTATTAAAACAATTTTTTTGCGAATAAGTATAGCATTATTTATATACAATTACAAGTTTTATTGCAATTATGGTAAATCTGATAGAATATTTTTAAATAGTAATATTAAATTGAATTGCAAAATATTTGGTATGCTGTAAAACTTAGCTTTTTTCTACTTTATAAAAGATTTTTGCTACAATGATAAATAGAAAAGAAATCCGTACATTCAAAATTTAATTTTAAATTAAATAATAAATATTATAATAAAGTCTGTTTTTTTAATTCTCAGATGCTAATAACAAGAAAAGAATATGTTACGTCAATAATTTAAATCAAAATGATAATAATGATTTTCAATTTAACTTGGATAAAATCAATGTGAATTTATGTACTCACCTGATATATTCTTTTGCAACAATTCATCATGAAACTATTGTACCTTTGAATAAAACTAACGATGTAGATTTAGGTAAGTTACTTTATAATTTTATTTAGAATTGATATACAAAATATATTTCTTAGGTGGATATTTAAATTTTACACAATTAAAACTAAGAAATGCTGAATTAAAAACAATTATATCCATTAGAGATGAAGAAAATAATTTTTCACAATTATCAAATTTATTAAACAATATAGCAACACGTCGAAATTTGAACCAAAATATCCTAAAATTCTTAAAAGATTTTCAATTTGATGGAGTTGATTTCTTTTGGCAATATTTAGGATCTGAATTTGGATCTGGATATAAATGTGATAAAAAAAATTATGTTAAATTTTTAAAAGAGCTGAGAAAAACGTTTAAAGATGATGCAAAAAGTACAGGCCAAAATTCGTAAGTTAATTTAAATTAAATAACGTTTTAATTTAATTAATTTATTAAGTAAATACTAAATTTTTAAGTGAGTATATATTGGTTTAAAATATTGTGTGCAAACCTTTTTAGTTTTTCTATTTCAATTGGAATTCCATATCATAATGATAAAGTAAAACGTCAATACTATGATGTAACAAGATTGGATCAGTATGTTGACTGGTTTAATCTAATGAAATATGATTCAGTTGACTTATTAATGGCTGGAAGAAATAATTATACAATAGATGATGATCCTGTAAATACAATCTTAAACATATAATCATCAATAGATTTTATAATAATTATTATATTTAATTTTTTCAGATTGATTATTACTTGAGGGCTGGTGCTTTTCGAAATAAAATTGTATTAGGAATTTCGATATATGGATTATTATTTACTATGGAATCATCTGATCAAATAAACTACACAGATATGAAGCTTTTAAAAGACAGCCCTTTCAATATATTTGAATTAGCTCGGAATGTTGAAATATTGTCTTATTCTCATGTAAATAATCCTAAACATATTTGTTACATAAAATATATATATTTGTAGTTTCGTATTGTTTATATATACATTTTGTAAATATTATTAGATATGCATGATTATAAAAAATAATCCAAAATGGAAACTTTATGTAGAAGAATTTGGAACTTTTAAGAGAATATTAGCAATAAATCAAAATAAAGTTATCGTTTTCAAAGATGTAAGAATTATACGAGAAGATGTTGAACAAGTTCTTGATTTGAATTTAGGTGGGGTTGCTTTATGGACAATTGATCAGGACGATTTTAATGGAGTGTGCATTGATCAACCGTATCCCTTACTTGAAACCATTAATAAAGTTTTGAAGAAAAATTCAGAGTAAACATAGTCAACAATAAATAATATTTTTATTTTTAATACATACAATAACAATTTTTTCCTATAACTTAGCTTAAAAGATGGTACACCATTAGATATTTCGCCTGGTCAAAACGTAATTGATAACAACAGATTAGAAAGGTTTGCTTTAGAAATGGGTATTTTTAAAATTAACTATTTTAGGGTTGAGTATTATTAATTATTTGAAATTTATAGAAATATCAAAAGATCGTATCGTTTGTTATACAACAAGTTGGAGTATTTATAGATCAGGACCATCAAAATTTAATCAAGGAAAAATAGATCCAAATCTATGTACACATTTAATTTATGCCTATGCAAGAGTTGAAAATGAAACTGTAAAAGTTGGTATTAAAAATTCTGACATTGAATTAGGTAAATTTTATTTGAATTGTTTAAAATAAAAAGAAAAGAGTAGAATTCAATAATAAAGAAACTGTATACATTTTCGTACGTATTAAATTTAATTAAATTCTTTTAGGTGGATATTCGGATTTTATTAAACTACGATCAGCCAATGATAAACTTAAATTATTGATAGGATTACCAGTTCCTAATCAAGAATTTTCAATAATGATTGCAGACAGTGCAAGACGTAAAAAATTTATCGATAACGTTTTGAACTTCCTAAATGAATATGGGTTTGATGGTATAGACTTAGCTTGGATGGAACCGCGTTCAGAAGATAAACAAAATTTAATACAATTGCTATATGAAATGCGAATTAAATTTTTAGATGAAAAGGAAAATAGATCCAAGCAGTAAATGCAGTTTTTTTAGTTAATCTATTTTTTCGATTAAAAAATACTTTTTAGATACCTGATAACGATTCAGATACCTTCAAATTTGGAAGTATCTGGATATGATTTTCCAAAGTTGAACAGTTTAGTAGATTGGTATAATCTTAGAAGTTATAATTATCGAAGGCCAAATGAAATTACAGTTAATCACATAGCTCCACTATTTGGAATAGAGGAAATTGAAAATAATTTAAATGTTGTAAGAAATTAACTTTTGAAAAGCAGTACTTTTATAAATTAATTGCTTTTAAGTTATTCATTTTTATAATAAAATTTTTATAATGGTTTAAGAATGCTACTGTTCATTATTATTTGAATGTTGGTATTGAAAGAACTAAGCTAGTTGTGGGAATCCCAACATATGGAGTTACATTTACCTTGAGAAACTCAGCAAATACAAAATTTGGAGCTAAGGCTGAAGGACCTGGACTTACTGGTACATATACAAATAGTACTGGTTTGATATCTTATTTTGAGGTAATATATATAAATAATTAATATTTTGTATTAATAATTTTTTTTTAAAATAAATATAAAATAATATAGATTTGCGAAATTATACAAAGTGACTCTAATTGGCAATTAAATAGACCATATCCTCAAAGAGTCGGCCCATATATAGTAAACGACAAACAATGGATTGGGTACGATGACGAAATTATAGTTAAAAATAAAGTAGAATATGTTAGTAACATGAATTTAGGAGGAATAAATTTTTGGACAATTGATCAAGATGATTTTAGTGGTGCTTGTGGATCCGGACCGTTTCCGATTATTAAAGCAGCTAAGGAAGCTTTAGTTAATAAATTGACGTAAGAACATTTTTTTTTTTCATGTAAATAGAAAATTAATTCAAAAATTAATTACTTTAAGCAATTCTAATAATTTATTAACAACCACATTGTCTACTGTACCATTTGCAACACTTAATTTAGAAAAACCAAAATCTGATGTTAATCTTAATATAGAGAATAATTTTACAAGTACAACTACTAGTACAACTTTAATTTTGAATCGGGTTGGTGAAGATATAAGGGACAGAATAGTTTGTTATACAACCAATTGGAGTGTGTATAGAACTGGTATTGGTAAATTTGCTCAACGCTTAATTAACCCAAATCTTTGTACTCATGTTATATACGCTTATGGCAGAATTTATGAAAACAATACCTTCTTGCCTTCTGATCCTAATTCGGATCTGACAATGGGTATGTTTTTTAAAAACAGATTTAATTTTTAATATTAAAAAAAAAATTTTTTTTTTTTAAGGAGGATATGTTCAAATAAACGACCTGAAGCAAATTAATCCAAATTTTAAAACATTAATTGGTGTTCGAGATTATTCCGAAAATCGAACATTATTTCCTTCAATTGTTGCATCAAGAGAGCGCCGTCAACTACTTATAGAAAGTATTTTAGATTTTTTAAATTTATATAGTTTTGATGGAATCGATATTCAATGGAGAAATTCAATGCCAAATGAAAGAGATAATTTTGTAAGGTTTGTCGAGGAAATTTCTGCTAAATTCGATGAAGAATTTGAAAAAAATTTAAGGCCAAGGTATTAAATTATATCCTAACTAATATATTTGGTCAAGGGTCAATGGTCAATATCAATTTATTTTAGATTTTTAATGTCAATTGAGTTACCGGGTAAAAGAGAGGATATGAATGGTTTCGTCATATCAGAATTAAATACATTTGTTGATTGGTTTAATGCACTCACTTATAATTATCATTCGGTTTCTGAAGATCAAGTTAATCATGCTTCATCTTTATATCCTTTACCAGAAATGCCATTGGATGAATTGAATATTGTAAGTAGTTGAAACCAAGTTTTGTAATATTACAATTTTGTGGTTGCAAGAATAAATATCTATAAAATGTTTTTAAGGATTTTACAATCAGAGAATATTTAAATTCTGGAGCTGATAGAAATAAATTGGTTATAACAATACCTACTTATGGTCATTTATTTACTTTGGCTGATATAGCACAAACCGATTTTGGATCACCCGCATTAGATCGTGAAATTGAAGGAATGATAACAAGAACTAGAGGCAGATTAGCTTTTTATGAGGTACATCATATTGTTATGCACAAAATATTATTAATTTTTTAATAATGTGTGTATGTTTATTGTTAAATAACATTCTTTTTTATTCCAAAAGATTTGTGAGTTTTTATTTAAAGATGTTGATTGGCAAATATTCCAACCATATCCAAGAATAGTTGGGCCTTACATCGTTAAAGGCAATCAATGGATTTCATTTGATGACGAAAATATGATAAAAGTAAAGGCAGATTATGTAGCTGATAACGGTTTGGGAGGAATAGCATTTTGGTCAATTGATCAGGATGATTTTCGTGGAAATTGTGGCAATGAACCCTACCTATTGATAAAAGCAGCAAAAGATAGACTTGAAGAAAAATTAGGGTATACAATTCATTTTAAGAAATTTTTAATTTTATTCATAATATATATATAAGGTTTCAATTTATTATTGTAATTTATGGAAATTAGAATATCAAATTTAATGTTTACAACACCTGGAGGAATTAGAACTACAACTGATTTTTCTATTACACCGTCTTCAAGTTCTTTAATGATAGTCCCAACAATACCAGAAACAGTGTCTGAAATTGAAATAATGAATTCCTCCATCAATTTTCAAAGTTCTGAAATTTCTAATCCAGGTATTATTATTAAATTACTTTGTTGTTATACTTTAGTCTTTTTTAATATTGTTATGCACAAATACACAACATATAATTATTTTAACAGAAAATACAAATAACAGAATCGTTTGTTATTCAACAAATTGGAGCTTTTATAGAACTGGAACAGCCAGATTTATACCTAATGAACAAAATTTAAATCCAAATTTATGTACTCATATAATTTATTTTTCCGCGAAAATACAAAATGATACAATTGTACCTCTAGATGAAATTGTAGACATAACATCAGGTGAACTCTTAAATTAAATTTATTTAGTTTTAAAACTAAAATTAATTATTATTTTTTTGAAATTCTATTTAAGCTGGATATGAAACTTTTACAGGGTTAAAGAATAAAAATAAAAATTTGAAAACTTTAATCAGTATAACAGAGCAACAGGATGATGACGATTTACAATCAACATTTTCACAAATTTCCGCTGATCCACTAAGAAGGAGTAATTTTGTATGGAATGTAACGCAATTTGTAAAAAAACATAATTTCGATGGAATAGATCTTGTATGGTTGCATCCTGGAGGTTCAAAAGGTTCTTCAAATGATAAACAGAATCTAATTAAATTATTGCAAGAATTTCGAAACACAGCTGATCTCGATTTTCAATTTTCTGGACGATTTCCGTAATAAATTAACAGTAAAAAATAAAATAATAATTTTCAAAAACATTTTTTTTAGATTCATTATGACAATGGCTGTAGCTGTAGATACAGAAACTATTGATAATGGTTATGATATTCCTGGTTTAAATAAAAATTTAGATTGGTTTAATTTGTTAACATATGATTATTATTTTTCAAATGAATCACAAGTTAACCATCATGCGCCGTTATATCCATATCAAGGAAGCATTTCATTAGAAAAAAATATTGTATGTTCTATTTTGCAAAATCCTTAATTTTGTAATAATTGTAATTTTATTTTAATTTAGAATTTTACTGTATCGAATTATATAAATTTGGGAGCAGATCGTAATAAAATAGTAATTGGAATTCCAACTTATGGGCGAACATTTACTTTAGCAGATCCAGCACAAACAAATTATGGTTCACCAGCATCTGGAAGTGGAATTCCTGGGCCATTTACGAAATTAAATAATAGCTTAGCATATTTCGAAGTAATATATCGTACTAACATAATATAGTTAGTTAATTACTATTGATTAATTTGTTTATACTAAAAATCTTTATCTTTTTTAACCAGATATGTCAGTACATAAACAAGGATGGGTGGAAGGTTGTTAATAATCAAAGTAGTTTAGTGGGTCCTTACGCATATGATAATAGAAATTGGGTTGCTTTTGATGATGAAAATATGATTGGAAAGAAAGCTGAGTATGTTGCTTTAATGGGTTTAGGTGGAATGATGTTTTGGACTGCAGATCAAGACGATTTTACGGGTGAATGTACAGGTAGCGCTAATTTACTAATTAGCACTGCTAAAGACGTTTTGAATAAAAGATTAAGGTAAGTAATAGAAAAAATAGAATATGTATATTTAAAACAATATTTCGATTTTAGTATTGCTGATTTGAAATCGGAAATAACTGAAACAGTTAATATTCTGAATATTACAGAAGTAATTTCAACAACAACTGCTTTACCTTTTGTAGAAATTGTCACACCAAATATCAGTAATATAAGTGACATTCTAACAACTACGCCCAATTCTTTTAACATAAACGGTATAGCTCGGCCGACAACTAATAATTTATTCTTGTCAAATATTGAAAATTCATTAGATGAAAGAAATAGAATCGTTTGCTATGCTCCAAATTGGAGTAGATATCGACCTCAATTCGCTAAATTTGATTCTTCATTTATAGTTCCTGATCTATGTACTCATTTGATTTATGCATTTGCAAAGATAGAAAATGATAAAATTCTACCGACTGATTCTTTTGCTGATATTGATCAAAGTAATTATAAAAATATTTTATTATTTATGCATTAATAATACTAATTTTTAGAGGGATATGAGAAATTCAATAGAATTAAAAGAAATAATCCACAACTCGCTACATTGATTTCACTAAGTACAAAAGAAGAATTTAGCGAAATAGTTAATGACATGACGAAGCGTACATTATTTATTGAAAATCTTTTAGCTTTTCTCAAATTGCATGATTTTAATGGTATCGATATCGATTGGCAATATCCTGGCTCAAATAGTAATGATAAAGAGAATTTTGTTCAATTGCTAGAGGAAATGAATATAAAATTTGAGGTGGATGCATTAGCTCTACAATATTCAAAGTAATAATAACAATTTTTTGAGGTATTATCATGGAATCACTTTAGTTTATTTATAGATTTTTAATTACAATCACAATTCCATGGCAAGAAATGTATATTGAAAGTGGTTACGATATTCCTCGTCTAAACGAATTAGTTAACTGGTTTAATTTGTTAAGTTACAATTACCATAGACCAAATGAACGTTTTGTCAATCATCACGCACCGCTTTACGGAATAAAAGGAGTTGCTAGTACCGATAACAATGTTGTAAGTAGATAATATTTTATTTTTATAAGGTTATAAAAACAGTTTAATTTATTATAGAACGCTACAGTTTTTACTTTAATAAATGCTGGAATAGAACGAAGTAAACTTGTAGTAGGGGTTCCAACTTATGGTATTTCTTTTACATTAGCTGACGAAAATCTAACTGATATCAATTCACCTGCTTCTGGGCCAGGCATCAAAGGAGAATTGTCTGGATTAGATGGTGCCTTACCATATTATGAGGTAAATCATATAAATTAAATTTTAATTAAATTTTAAATAACTGTGATTTTTTTTTATAAAGATCTGTCAGAAATTTTCAAGTGATAGTGAATCTGTATGGAATATTTATCATATTGAATCCAGAGTAATGGGTCCTTATGCATCTAGTGGAACGCGCTGGGTAGCTTATGATGATGAAGAAATGATACGAATAAAAGCGAATTATGTTGCAAATCAGGGCTTAGGTGGTTTAATGTTTTGGTCATTAGATCAAGATGATTTTAGAGGAATTTGTGGTGATAGACAACCTAATGTCTTGATACAGACTGCTAAAAGAGCACTGTTAGAAAAAAATAGGTATTATTAAAAATTATTTGGTTAAATTCTTGTATTTTTTAATTTAAATTTTATTTTTCAGTTTTAGTTCTTCTGTTTCTTCAACAGTTTCTGCAATGTCAGTTGATATTACGATGTCAAATTCAGTATTATCTACGCAAACAACAACAGAACTACCAGAACTTTTAAGTAATAAATTTATTATAGAAATTATTTCATAAAAAACTTAAAATTAATTTTATTTAGATTTTGTGTGTCCAGATATTGGTTTATTTTTAAACCCTAGAGATTGTAAAACTTATTATGGTTGTTTCGATACCTCAGAATCTGCAGATGGAATAATACCATATTTATTACAATGTCCGATTGGAGCTTATTTTGACAATAGTATTAAAGATTGTACATTTTTAGAAAATGATGAACAATGCATACAGCAACTTCCTAATCGTGAAGGAATTGTTGATAGAAATACTACCCTACTCATAACAACAACGACTCATTCACCTTTAATCAAATTTGAAAAGCACAATTCTAGCAAAATTTTTAAACCAGTTTCAACAACTTACTCTTCTTTAATGAGTGCAAATGATATGGTCATGTTACCTAATACTACTTTTAATACAACTATCAATGACTCTGCGGAACAAAAAAATAGAATTGTTTGTTATTCTCGGAACTGGAGCAGATATCGACCGCAATTCGCAAAATTTGATTCTTCTTTTATAATACCTGATCTCTGTACTCATTTGATATATGCATTTGCTAAAATAGAAAAAGATAAAATTGTTCCTACGGATCTTTTTGCTGATATTGAAGATAGTAATTTTTAATATTTTTTTAATATATATATGTACATATTCATAAAAATATTTTTTAGAGGGATATGAAAAATTTAACCGAATTAAAAAAGCTAATCCACAACTTTTGACATTAATATCAATCAGTGTAAGAGAAGAATTTAGTGATATAGTTGCTGATGAAAAAAGACGAAAAACGTTTATAAATAATCTTTTAGATTTTCTTAAAAGACATGATTTTAATGGGTTAGATATTGATTGGCAATATCCTGGAATAAGCAATTCAAACGACAAAGAAAATTTTGTTAAACTTTTACAGGAAATTAATTATAAATTTGACTTAGATGCAGTAGAACCGCAGAATTTAGAGAATTATAGGTATTTAATAAACACTGTTGCATATAAAATTAACTAATAAAGATAAAATTATATAAATTTAGATTTTTGATTACAATTACAATTCCATGGCGAAATAAGTATATAGAAAGTGGATACGATATTGTGCGATTAAACGGTCTAGTCAATTGGTTTAATTTATTAAGTTACGATTACCATGGATCAGATGAACGTTTTGTTAATCATCATGCGCCTTTATTTACTTTGGAAGGTGTTGCGGGTACAGAAAATAATGTTGTAAGTGTAACAAACAAAGCATTTTTAAATGTTAACGTAAATAAATTATGAGTTTTTCTTAGAATTCTACAGTTTTCAATTATATAAATGCTGGAATAGAACGAAGTAAACTTGTAGTAGGGGTTCCAACTTATGGTGTTTCTTTTACATTAGCTGACGAAAATCAAACTGATATTAATTCACCTGCTTCTGGACCAGGTATAAAAGGAGAATTGTCTGGAATAGATGGGTCCTTACCATATTATGAGGTAAATCATAAATTTAATTTTATTTTAATTAACTACATTTTCGGTTTTTTGAAAGATCTGCCAGAAAATTTCTAGTGATAATGAATTTGCATGGGATATTCGCCAGTTCAAACCTAAAGTGATGGGTCCTTATGCATTTAGAGGAACACGTTGGGTAGCTTATGATGATGAAGAAATGATGCGACTTAAAGCAAATTATGTTGCCGATAACGGCTTAGGTGGTTTAATGTTTTGGTCATTAGACCAAGATGATTTTAGAGGAATTTGTGGCAATAGACAACCTAATTTTTTGATACAAACTGCAAAAAAAACATTATTAGAAAAAAATAGGTAAAATGAATTAACTTATTTGTTAATTTTTTATACGTATATATTTTTTCAGTATTATGGGCCCCTCCGAGGCTTTTAGCACTCCAAGTACAGAAAAATCTAATTTTGTTACACCTGATTTACCCAATGTTTTAGGTACTTAATAATTAAAAAAAAAAATAAATTTTATTGAACAATAATTTTTATTTTCATTTTATTAAGATTTCGAGTGTTCAGAGTTTGGTTTCTTCCCAAATACAAAAGACTGTAAAACTTATTATGCTTGCTTTGGTTATTCTGACGCTAGGGAAAAAATTAAGCCACATTTGTTATCATGTGCAGATGGAGCTTACTTCGATAAAAATATTGTGGATTGTAAATTCAAAGATACTGACGAACAATGTACTAATCAAGAAAAACAAGAAAAATCAAGGTAATTTTTTTTGCAAAATATTATTTGAAAGTCCATAATTTAATATCATTTTATTATTATATCATCCAGTAAGCCACCATCAATTGTAACTGAAAAAACGACAGCTTCTACAACTGAAAATACTGGATCTATTGATCGATTATTGAAATTAATACAGAGCTATGGTGGAATTGATAAACTTGAAGGTTTTTTGAAACAATTTTATTTTAATGGTAGTGGTAGTACAGATCCTTCTTCTCATAAGTCTGATACTTCAACTATTTCTGATTCCGCAGTCATAAATAGTAATGATATTAAAAAAATAACTGTGAATACCAATATTAATGCGGAAAGTAACCCAGATGATGTTATTAAATCTGAATTTGAAGTTAAAAAGGGAAAAAATAATGAGAAAAAAGTTACTTCATCAAGTGATCATATATATCAAATCAAAGAATTGCAC
Organism: Dolichopus griseipennis; assembly: GCA_963082915.1. Taxonomy (NCBI): domain Eukaryota; kingdom Metazoa; phylum Arthropoda; class Insecta; order Diptera; family Dolichopodidae; genus Dolichopus; species Dolichopus griseipennis. Next base: position 107,007,103 of record OY720444.1, on the reverse strand, counting down.
ATTCATAATTACGGTGAATCAACACCTAAAAATAAAAATTTAAATGAAGCCTTAAGAACTAATACGGATCTTATTAATGTGGCTAAACAACCTTTCATTTTATTTGCACCTGTGCAAGTTATAAATAAAGTTGATTCTTAATGCTAAAATTATATTATGTATCACCATAATTTTTTTTTAATAATTGTAACGATAAGTTTTTTTAAATGCATCTCAAAATACTAACAAATTTGTTTTATTTTTAACCATATTAATAGTTTTTTAAATAATGATTTAGTAAGATCAACCAAATATAGTGTATGTCACCTATATATAGCAGTTCAAAAATAAAATGAATATATAGCAGTATATATATGTACATTTATATACCTATACTGCTATATACCTATATAGAATAGCAGTTCAAAAGGAAAACGAGGAAGATTGTGGAAGAGTAGACTGTGTCAACTCTGGGACATCCGTATGACCGTTATATAAACATTATATCATTTATAAACATTAATTACTTTTGGCAAAATTTCAAACATACAGCTTTATTAGTGTAATGCTCATAAAAGAAGGTGTTGTATGGCAACTACTCGAACCCTCGGCAGTAGACCAACCAAATTTGGCAGAAACTTTGGCCATTACACTTAACGATTTTTAGCAAAATTTCAGACACCCAGCTTCAATAGGTATAGAATAATGCTCATATAAAATAAGAAGTTGTATGGCAGCTACTCGAACCCTCGGCAGTAGACCAACCAAATTTTGCAGAAACTTTGGCAATTACACTAAACGATTTTTAGCAAAATTTCAGACACCCAGCTTCAATAGGTATAGATTAATGCTCATATAAAATAAGAACTAGTATGGCAGCTACTCGAACAAATGGACCAAAATGGCTGGATTTAAATAGCGATGACGGCTATTGCAAAAAAAGGAATTTGCGAAAATTTCAAGATTCTAGCTCCTTTAGTTTTTGAGTTATCGTGCAAACGGACAGACATACATAGCTAAATTGATTTATTTTTCGATTCTGGTCCGATCCATACACTTGAGCCTATATCTACCCCCCCTCCTTCTCTGCGTCGCAAACGTAATGGCAAATTTATTATACCCTTTGATTGACTATATAATACGGGTATAATGAATAAAATAAGGGAGGATGGATGAAGCATGTATGAAACCGGGTTTAAGTTATTGTCTATGTTAAAAATATTTTGTTTTGCAAGTGTTCGAACTGTTATTCATGATTTAGTCTTCCAGTTATATACAAAACTTTGAAACAAACAAAACAATAAATAACGCGAAAACAACCGAATTTTAAGTTAAAAATTATTTTGATTAAAAATAATTTGAATTTTTCAGTTAAAATTATCCTAATGTAATGTTATACGAGTATGTCACATAAAATTATTTTAGACAAATGATAGTAGAAATTTGGGTATTGGCATGGGATATTGGGGATATTGCGATGTAATAATGACAAAAAAAATTTTATTGGGTATTTTACGCAGCAAGGTGGAATTGAATATAGTAGATGTTTGTTTCAAAGAAGATTTACTATTTATGCAAACATTTTTGAATTGATTTACTTTTTCTAAAATATTTATTAATTTTGCAGCAATACATTTCGATTCATTTTTTGGAAATTTATTAAGTATTTATGTTTTAATTGTTATAATTAAATCTTTTTGTATTTATAATTTCGACTAATACAGCATTAATTGGATATAATTTTTTGGTTCAGTGAAATAAGTTATAAAAGTAGGATCTTTACGGGAAGAAAGCAAATGTACCTTCCAACATATTTCAATTTTGTTTTAGGAAAAGATATTATATTTATTGGTTGTTGAAAGTTTTAGTTGGACTATTAAAAAATTTACTAGAAATGGTGCTATAAAAATTGCTTTTTTCCAGAGTTGGATTGGGGGTGTTATGGAGTATATTAATTGCAAAGGACTTTATTTGTATTTAGAATGTTTTGTACATTTTTTATTTGAATTTACTTTTCAAAAATACCTGCTAAAAGACTAACTATATTGGGGGACTCAAGTGCTGCTTTATGTACATTTGTGAATATGCATTCAAATATTTTATTAAGGATGTTACAATGTACTTCGGATACAGAAAAGGACATTTTTATTTTTAATTACACTTAAATATGATTAAGGTACATACCGCCTATTCAAGAAAGATTTTTGTATATTGGCCAGCCTTAATTTATTGTCATACATAATATATACATATATGTAAATATATCTTTTTAATGTGTGTTTAAAAAAAAATTTATATTATTTTTTTATTCTGAAATCAATTATTTTACAGAACTGCACATGAAATTCAAAAATGCTGTTAAACATACCATACCATTTATTGTGCAAAAAATTAATTTGTTTATTTGTTTTGAAACTCAAAGGTTAATAAAAATTAATTTAAAACACAAACATTTTTTTAATTTATTTTCAATGATTTTAAAATTAAAATTTATCAGAAACAAATATGTAATTCAAATTTAAATTTAAAAAATAAGTGTTAGTACGTTTTCTTCTGTACTCAGTACGGTGTCTTCAAATGCATTTTAAAATTTTATTATAAAAGTAATCTTTTCTTGGAAATTTGTAATCATTTTCTTGTATTCGTTATGTATGTACTTAGTAGCAAACAAAAAATCTAACCTTTAATTTCTTCCAGTAAATGTCTTTATTTTGCTTTTTTTATTATTATTATTTTTTTTTGAAAAATCGATTGTTTTGACGAGAATTAAATGATATTTTATTTACATTTATATTTTTACTATTTTTAAAATATATATTCGTTATAAGTTTATTAAATTTAAAAAAGTATTTCTTTTCAAAGAATATAAAATAACGATAAAAAAAGTAAATGTTTACAAACAATTGAATTTAAAAAGATTTTAGTAATAAATTTTAAAGAAAAAACATCGATTTTTCTTTTGAAGATGAGTATGTAATATTTTAAATTAATAATTATGAAAATGAATTTATAAAATATCAAATATTTAAAAAATTATGAAATAAAGTATTTTTAATTTAAATAAGATATAATGAAATTATGTTAAGTATTAAAAAAACTACATTTTTGCATTTATTTTAGATGAAGAAAAAAGTGAACAACTTATTTTGGATTTGTCAAAAAAGTGTCTGAAAAAAGTTCCAAAACAAGAAGATGCACAAAATTGTCGTGTTCTTATATTAAATGACAACGAATTACAGAAGATAGATAATATAGATTCTTACCTTAGAATAGAAAAGGTAAAGTAATTTAAAATTATTAATATTTTAGTTAAGAATGAATTTTCGAACAATTTATTTCAATCAATTTTTAACAATTTGGTACCGGTTTATGTAGAATGCATATTACCTCAGTTTGCTTATTTTGATATTTATTCTTACAAAGCAAATAATAATTAACTAGTATTTGAAATTAATCTAATTTTTAAATGGGAAGAGTTAAATAAAAAAAATTTTGTAAATGCAAAAAAAAATTTGATAATTATATTTTTTATTAAATAATTTTAGTTGTCCTTGAGTAAAAATCAATTACTACGAATGTATGGTGTTTGTCGTTTGCAACGCTTAAGAGAGTTAAATTTATCTTTTAATGGAATTTTAACAATTGAAGGACTCAAAGAATTAATTCATTTACAACATTTAAATCTTGAAGGAAATAATATTAAAACAATTGAACACTTAAATTCTAATACAAAATTAGAATATTTGAATTTATCTGAAAATAATATTGGAAGTATTTCAGATATTTCCTATTTAAAATATCTTAAAGTTAGTACATACAATAAAATAGAAAAAAAAAATTTTAAGATTTAATAAAACATTTTTTTTTTTAAATAGGAACTTTATCTTCATGGTAATCGAATAACTCATTTGCGGCAATGTGATAAATATTTACCAACATCTCTTGAAATTTTAACATTAGCAAAAAATTCAATAACAGATTTAAATGAAATATGCACTTTGACAAATTTATGTAATTTACATAGTATAACAATAGGAGAAAACCCTTGTGTTCAAATGATAGGTGGAACAGAGTAAATATCGTTATATTTATTGAAATTAAACATTGTGTTCATTGTGTTTTGTAATTTTAGTGGTTTTGATCATCGTCCATTTGTCTTGAATTGGTGTATGAGTGTTAAGGTAATAGATGGTTTTATGGTTGATCCTATAGAAAGGTAAATAAAAACTTCAATTAAAGTGGTTATAATAATTCCATTTCAATTTTTTGAATACAGTTTAAAAGCAGAATGGTTATTTAGCCAAGGTAGAGGTAGACAGTTTAGAGTTGGTGAACAAGCACCTTTAGCAAAATATCTTAGCTCGGTTTGCCCTTTATTGGGTAAAGCCTTAGAAAATGAGAATGAAAGAAAATTACGTCTTATTTTAAGCAAAGCGCAACAACACCAAAGGCAATTACAAGAAGAAATTTCTGACAATTTAAGTACATCTGGTGGTAACTCCCCTTCGTCAGGAAGAAGAAAGCAAACTAATAGTAGAATCCAATCTCCACGGTGTAAGTGAGAATAAATAAAATTTTAACAAAATTAAACTAGCAAAATAAATTTATATCCTTGACAACGGGCTGATATCAGTCTAAATTCTAAAACGAAGAATATGTATTAAGGTATTCAAAACTCTTATGTCGTTTAAATGAAACTAATAGTTTTATTGTTTTTTATACAAACAAAACGTCAATTTTAATATTTCAATTCAAAACGACAAATTTTTTTTCGATTTAAATTTACTTAAATTTTATTATAAATTTTGTTCATAAATTTTTTTTTGATTTTTCAAGTAATTTAAAATATGTTCGCAGAAGAAATCATAAATGAGATTTGTAAATCATAAAAAAAAAAAATATTTGGGTTTAATTAAATTACAATATATTATTATCAAATTTCAGTTTCAAGGCTTGGACAACGTCAAGGTTCTCCAGATTCCATGTCAAACAGTTATCATGGAAATACTTCATCGCTTTCAATGACAACAAATCAAAGCGAAATTCGTAAGTTTTTTTATTACCTAAATTGTTGTTTAATATTTGTTTATGGTTTATATTATTTAAATAAGATTTTAATTTAAATTCATTTCAGATACGAATCAAAACCATATGCTGCAAATGACAACATCATTAATAGACAATATAAAAAATGATTCAATCATGACACAAAGTTTTGATATAACGTTAACAGGAAATCAAATCATCACTCCTAATTCAAAAATTCATAGTTCTAGTTATTCACAAGAATCTACACCAAAATTAAATACTCCTAATCAATATAACGGTAATTAAAAAAAAAAATATTTTATTCATATACATACATATAATTAATAATTCTGTGCGGTCTTAGATCAAAACTCAACATTACCTATCGGTGGACCGTTGGCTGCTGCTTCAAAAATGGTGCCGGTCCCTGAAACTTTAATGAGTCCTGATTGCTGTCCGCTAACTGTAACTCAAAGAGTAATTAATACCCCGGCTGTCAATTCCAATTCGAAATTAGTTAAAAATAGAGGTATAATTTAATTGAAAATAATTCCAATTATTAATATCTTAATTTTCAGAAAATAAGTCAAGTTCTCCAAAGATTAATAGAAATGCACATTTACGGCATACTAATGAAAAAAGTCCAATTCTGAGCCCTAGAAAAATTAGTGCCGCTCTTCAAAATAACCAAAATATTAAGCTATCTATAGATAACCAAGAAGTAAGAGCAAGAAATTATCCGAATTCGGTTCATATGACTCCGCCAGATGGATCTGGAACATTAAGTTCTGATGATGATAGTGATCATATTAATGTAGATAAATTGAAAACAATTAGAAATAAAGCAGCGTTAAGGTAATCTTCAAATAATTGTTTTGTCATAAATAAGTTTTAAATTTGATATTGAATTTTAGAAATAAAGAAAAGGAAACAAATGAAATCCCTCCTCTCAATCTAAATGATGATTTTGAACCTTCAGCTATATTAATTCAGAAGACGTGGCGCGGTTATAAATCGCGTAAAGTAACAAAAGATATTGCAGAAAAATTATTAAGGAGAAGAACAATAGAGTACATAGAGTAGGATACATTTGTTTATTTTAGGTTTAAATATTATGGTATGGTATTTAGTATTTTAATTTATTCCTACAGAAAACTTACTAAGGACATGGAATCAACTAAAGCCCAATTAGAAAATGAAAGGAAAATCCAACAGTTACAAATGCAAGCAATCAATGCATTATGGAAAAAGGTTTCGGCTATGCAAAATGCTGCGAATGTGGTTGTTAAAGAAAATAGTGGAAACGGATCAGGTGGGGATAGTGCTAGAGATGGTGCGTCTTCCAATCAAACAATTTTACTTGATAATAACACAACAGCTGTAGTGACAGATCTTGCTAAAACTTGTGTTTTGCTTACTAATCAAGTAATTAAAATTTATACATAATTGTTTTTGTTAGTAGTGCAATCTAATATATTAAAACAATCGCTCTTTAACATTTTACAAATTTTAACTATTTGTTTCTAAAAAAATTTAGTACTTTTTTTTAACTTATTACCAATTTATTTTTTAAGGTTCAACAATTGCAAGGTTCAATGAGAGATATTTTAAATTGTATGTCATTATTTTGCAGTTTACCTCATGAAAGTTTAAAAAGAATTTTAAATAATGATGAAAATAAAGGTTCAATTGCAACTCAAACAGAAATTATTGCAGTTAATACTCCACAATTAGAAAATCAAAATTTTCTATCAAAACATGTTAGACCATCATCACTTCCATTGCCAGCCGATCAATCAACTAAAATAAATGTTTCCAATGTTTTAGTAGCAAATAATAATTCCATCATAGAAAATAATAAAGACAATGATGATAAAAAAATTGAAAATAGCATAGAATTAGAAAAAAATGATGATATACATGAGAAAAATGAAAAAGATATAATTGATACTGAAAATCTTGAGCATTCCCAAGAGAGTTTTACTTAAATTAAAAAAAATTAAAATATTGAATTTAAAAATTCACAAATTTTATAAAAAAAAATATTTTCTTAAATATTTTGATCTCTAATAGCTTTATGATGCTCGTACGCTAATTTTAAAATTTCGCTACATTAATGTACGTTTTCATAAAAAAAAAAACAAATAAATCTTAATTTGTAGTTTTTATTTAAATCAAAATTTATGAAACTGTAAAAATAATGTATGGTTTTTAACTTACTTGGAAAATGAAAATGATTTTAATGAATTGTGTTTTAATTTAATTTTAGAATGTAATTTATTTCTTTTGTAATTGTTTTTTAATTTATTTTATCTTTAAACTCACTTACACTACTTACAAAATGAATTCAACCGGAAAAATTTTTTGTACTGATTTTTTTAAAATTCAATTGAAATTTTTGTTTTTATACTATGTTAGATTTTTTAAGTTTTTAATGTGAATAAACACAAAAAAAAAATTCTTAGTGAATTAAAATGAAAAAAATGCTTTACAAAATAAAGAATTCGCAAATTTCTAAATAGTATTGTTCTCATTTAAAAAAGAACTTTTGGTATTCTTAAATTTCTTTTAAATTTTTTTAGTATTCTAGAATATATGTTTATACCAAACAATTCGCATCGTTTACGCACAATGACACTGGAATAACGTAACATTTTTCTTAAATAGTCAAAATTTGGAAATAGAAAAAAAAAATGGTTTTTATTTTATAAAAAAGTTTTAAAAACTAGGTTTATTATAATTTTAATTCTTTAACACAAAAAAAGTTATTCACTTAAAACCTTTATCTTCTTTTTGTTATATTAAAACAAAGCAACAGTGCTTTAAATGGTTCAGTAATTATTAGTGTTTTATTCATCATTTTCTTCATCTGAAGACGATGATGATGATGATTCATCTATAGTAGGTGGCCTATTCATATTTCTTACAATAAATTCATCACTATTTTCTTCATCTATATCATTTTCTTCGGAATGTTCACGTTTTTTTGTGAATTTTTTTGGCCATACTCCATGTTTAGAATATTCTTTAATATGATCTGGTGTTAAAATTTTAACTAATTCGGCTTTAACTTTACCACCTTCTTCTATAGGTTCCACTAAAAGAAAATCCCCACGCTTTATCCAAATGTTATTTCGGAATTTACTTGGCATAGATATTAAAAAATTGTCTTCAGTAGATGCTGGCTCAACTTCATGTAAATTATTTCCTTTACTAGCTACAACTTTAACTATTTGTTGATTTTCTCCCGGCAAATCCAGGTTGTCGTTCATCATTTCGTACATGTAATGTTTTTGTCTAGTTACGCGTGACATTTTTGTTTATCCTAAAATAAAAAAGTTAAAATGTTTATCTTTAAATTGAAGTTTTTAGGTTTTTTTAGTTTTAATTTTTATTGTATAAACCATTTGTATAGACATATTAAAAATTAACTGAAAATTTAAGTTTTTGTTTTTTAATGAAAAGTCATTTAATTTTAAATATACTTTGTATATAAAATTTATTATAATATATTAAAAAATTTACAACAAATTTCAATAAAATAACGAATAAATAAAAACAACGGTAAGGCGCACGTTTTCTTAATAATATTTATAAGTATAATAAATTTACTATGACCAAACTTCTTCTTGATATCGTCCACTTTTTATTAAAATCTCTTCTAAATAATTTGGATTACCAAAGATTTCATTAAAAGTTTCGCGAACTTGTTTTGGCATATTATTTGAACTACCAGCAACAAAAATACTACCATTTTTAAGTATAACAATATCGCGTAAATCATTTTCTTGTTCTTTGATTAAATGTTGTACATAAATTTTTTTTTCTTGATCTCTAGAAAACGCATAATAAAATTTGGCAATATTTCTTTGTTCTAAACGACTAAAATCATTTTTGAAAAAAAAATCTTTATGCTTGTTACGACATCCAAAAAATAATAAAATTTGTCTTTTTGGTTTATATGGTGAATATCTTATTTCATGTTCTGCTTTTATAAGAAAACTTCTAAATGGAGCTATACCAGTCCCGGGACCTATTAAAATTAAAGGAGAGTTATCATCTGGAATATTCATTGTTCCCTTTTTAATACATCCCAACACTTCATCATTTGTGTGTAATGACTTTAACCAATTTGAACATAAACCTTTTCTTGTTTCTACCAAAATCGTTTTATATTCAACCACAGCTACAAGGAGACGTAGTGAACCTTCTTGCGGATATGATGCAATAGAAAATGATCTTGGTTTTATAATGTCAAACATTTCAAATAGAATCGGCAGTGTAAGTTTAGATGTTGCATTTGGAAAATCACTTAGTACTTCTAAAATATTACGTTTTGGTCTGGTCGAATATTTTATAAAATCTTCTAAGCCTTCAGCAGAACAAAGTTCTAAAAGTTTTTCTTTTTCTATGTCATCTTCGCATTTAATAGCTAAAAGTTCAAAAACTTTTTGTCTTGCAACGGCTGTTAAGTCCCATACATATTTGGCCACTAAATCTATTGAAATAATATTTTTATAGCATAAAGGTAGTTCCATTTCTTTATCAAAACTTTGACAATTAACAATAGTATTCCTTGTTATAGGAACTTTATTTTCATAAAGAATTTCAAAAAATTTTTCTACATTTTTATCACAATTCCAAGGACGAACATCAAAAACATCAAATGGTTCCCAATTAACATGCGGTGGATATTTAAATTTTATATGTCTTACATCCTGAAAATGATCTTTGGAAGTGGCTCTATAATTTTGTAATACCTTAAACTTTTGAAATTCTCCATTGTAAGGCCATTTGAGGTAGTCTAAGTTTTTGTCATTATTTTTGTAGTCATTTAATTCATTTACTTTAATTTTAAAAAAATTATGTTCTTTTTTCTCGGGTTGAACCTGGACATTTAAAACAGTCCATAAATCCTTTAACCATGTAAAATATGTTGCATATAGACCGTGATCATGCTGATCATCACATAAACCTATAGGTATTATAGGTTTAGCTGATAACTGAATTAGGCGTTTAAAAAGCCTTTTAGCTACAAAATTATATTTTACATAACTAGAATCACCCAAACCTATAACAGCAAAATTCATATTTTCCAATGAATTTTTTGGTAATGATTTTCTACATAAAAACTTCCAAAACTTTTTCATATTATCCGGTTCATCACCTTGACCTGTAGTTGCTACCACAAATAAAACTAATTTTTCCGTGATTAAATTTTCAATGATGTAGTCGTTTAGAGGTAAGACAGGTCCTGTAAAATTGTATAATTTTGATGCTCTCCAAATAGATTCGGCAACATCTTGAGCAGTACCTGTTTGACTTCCATAAACAATAAGCAAACGCATTTTCCAATTAATTTTACTAGAAAATAAATTAATTTTCACTTACTAAAAATTTTTAGTTGAATATAAATATTAATCTCAAGTTTTTTAATAAAATATCAAAGAAAACAAATTTATTTACATAAACTATATTTTATATAAATGCAACATTGCACGTGCGGACTGCGGTGTGGTGTGGTATGACAAACTGTGCGACACAATGTCAAATTGACATTAAAAAAAAACAATAAAAAATTTAAAACAAAAAGGGTAGATTCTAAATTTTCATATATCGACATATGGTCTCTTCACGAACAAAACATAAAACTTAATTTAATTAACTTATTATTTTTGACATTTCAATTCTGTTCGTTTATATGACTACTGACTAGTATGATTTTTCAACCAATCAAAAAATTAGAAAAATGACATTGCCATATAAAAAGTTTGCTACACTTTTCGACCAAATTGAAAAAACGAACGGAATGTTTTAATTCAATTATTTCAAAAATAATAAGCCTCAGGACTAGTTTTTAAATAATTCAATTAAAATTAAGTTAGAGTTAAGTTTAATTATTTGTTCGTGAAGAGACCTATAGATTAATATTTTAATTTATCACCATCAAAATCTGCAATAACCTACATATTTTGACATTCTCCATTTCGTACCTGAAAACAAATCTAGTTCTCATTCTTTTGGTTACAGGATCGTTAAAAGTTAATACACTGAACTAGGTAGACTTATGACACAAAGTTTTTATGTTTGTTTTTACTTGTCGTCCCTGAACCCTCTGGGCGCTCAGAGCTTGTGATTCGAGTTTTTTTTTTTTTTTTAAATCAGAGCGCGCTCAGACCGTACATGTTCACTAAAAAAATATATCGAGTACGGCTGAGCAACATTACATAGTAATTTGACGTTTTTTAAGATTTTACTTGTAAAATAAAGTCAAAATGTTTTGTTAATTTTTAAGTTATCTTTTTCTAATTTTATTTAATTTTGTGACTATTTAAAACGTAACTTAAAAAAAAATTATAGTTTTTTCAAATTTTTTTTATTTAATCAAAACGCTTTGAGCGTAATTCTGTTCATGGTCTGCTCAGAGCATTCTCATTTTGTTCAGATTTATGCTCAGATTAAAAATAAATTTCATAAAAAAAATTTTAAAATAGAGGTAAAAATTTTGAAATTTTAATTTGTTTGAAGTTACAAAATTAATTTGCAATTTGCGCAAAAAAAAAAAGCTGTTGCGCAAACAATAACGGTATGTAACATTGATTTTACCAATATTACCAATGGTATTAACTACTGGAAAGTATTTTTCCCTTAATTTTATTCGATATTACTGAATAATTTTATTTCTCCCTAATCCGAACAGGAACATGAATGCATACTTTCATAGAATTACTAGTACAAGAATGGCCAAAAGAATGTTTTCGACTCTTTTCATCTAATGTGATTTCCTATCGTGGAGGTATTCAGAAAAAAAAAATTCATATGCATCTGCGTATGCGTATACAATGGGACGGGTACTTCTTCTGTCATTATATAAAGTTGAGAAAATGAGAATGTTAAATGAGCAGTTTCTCATTAGTATTTTTGTTTACATTTAAAATATTTGGATTGGAGAGTTTGCATATTAAAAGATAGCATTTTTTCATAAAAAAAATTAAGTAACAAAAAAATTCGAAGCTTTCTTTCAAATACATTAGTTCCCGTGACAGTATGTTGAAAATTATTTTAAGCTCTGTCATAACTAATAAGTATTTGCTTTAAAATAAATATTATTCGAGGCTACCACGTTCCTACAATAGCAGATTTTATTTAGTATTTGGCTACTTTTGTTTAAATGAACAAAATTTCATAGTGTTATCACGGTTTCCTTACAAAATCCCGAATCACAAAATCTAAAATCAAAATCCAAAAAAGAAAGTTTAAAAACCACAAAATCCAAACAGAAGAAATATCAAATACTTCTTTTATGTGTACATATTAAATATTCTAGAAATCCTTCCTAGTTACGCTATTTGGAACTTTTTTTTTAGGGATTTGTTTATTGGAATTATTTTTTTTTTGGAATTTTATAACATTAGAATTTTTTTTGGAATTATGACTGCATCTCATCCAAAACATATTTTATATTATATTATTATATTAATGTATTTTTTATTAAAGATACATAATTATTAATTACTTATTAAGCCATTAATTTGAAACTAATGGCGAATGATGGCTGAGTCGAGTGTCGAAAACCATAAAAGTTTCTTTCACTTTCACTGGGATTCGAACCCAGACTTTTCCCATTAAAGGTCGGCTCTCTAGCCACTGTGCCACCCAGCTGTTTTAAATTATACACAGCTACAATATGTTTGTAACTATTATAGGGTCCATTTAGACGATGTTAACAGTTGTTGAATTCACATCGTTTTTGCTCTTTCCCACTTCCTCATTTTTTTTTGTTTTAAAATTTTTTTGTAGAAGTGGGAAAGAGAAAAAACGATGTGAATACAACAACTGTTAACATCGTCTATTTTTGTTGATAAAATTGAAATTTGTGCCCTTACGCATTATTGAAAATTATGTGTAAGTGTACAAATGAAAAATCCTCGACAGTGTGCAGTTATATGTGTTCTTCTTTAGAGAGAATTAAGTACCATACTCGAACTCGATTACTTTAGGAATTCAATTTGCAAATATTTCAAATGTGTATACCATAAATTACTTAATTTCAACGTTTTTAAAAAGCCACAAAGAGGTAGAAAAGTGTAAGTTTTTTTTTGGCATCACTAGACGAATTCTAAGTAATACTTAACTTAAGCTAGTAATAAACTAGGATTATAAATAGTAATAAACTTCCTAAAAGTTGTGAAAGAATACAACACTCATGTTGCTGGAGCAAATTTGATTGTGCACTTTTTGATTGTATTTCTAATATTTTTGTATATGTGTTATATATTTACTTGTGTTTTTAAATATAATGTAGAAATATAAGTTTAATCCAAGTTAAAAAAAAATAAAAATACATTCTTACAAATAACAAAAACAAAATCAAATTCAAACTATTGTTTTGCCATTTAACTGACTTTTTTTCTTGTTAAGAACCTCTTTCTCTTTCTTTATAAAATTATTATGTACTTAAGTAGTACACATATTTACAGACATAAATATATTTTGCTAACCCAAAAGTACCGTTTTGTTTCTCACTTAGTGTCATCAGAAAACACAATCTTAAACATTTTTTAACAGCATAAAAAAAAAATTGAAAATAAGTATAAAGTCTACCACAATAAGACGTATGTATACACATAATGAATATTTAAAGCTCCCGTAAGAATAAGTTATATAATAAATTATATGTTAACGAATCTACTAATTTAATAACTTCCACATTATGTATTTTCATTCATTTAAAAAAACAAAAAAAACACATCAAATTAAATTTTATTCATTGTAAATATTTGCAATGAATATTAATACCTATATATAAATTTTGTTGAATAAGTTGAGGAATCATGCAATTTTATTTTATAATTCTTTTTATATACAAAATATATTTCCTATGTAATACGAATTTTTACTTTTGAAGAAATTTGGGCTATTCTACGGTTTAACTAGTATCCGCGTAGGACCAAATGACTATATATAAAAGATAGCTGGTGTTGCCAGCTTTCAAAAAATATATAGCTTTAATGGCGCATATTATCCTTTAAGGACGAAAAGGACATTTAAAAGTATCCTTGTTATTTTAGTCTATTTTACAAAAACCGTTATAACTAGCGATCTGTTCAATATATTTATATTCAATCAAAGCTATTAATTAAGATGACGGTCTGGAGAATAGTTTAAAGTTTATTCGATGACGATAGGTGCTGCCGTTTTGGAGATATTGCAATTTCAAGTGGAAATTTAAAACAAAAAAAAAAAAATTTTGAACTTTCAAAAAAACCACTATAACTATGAAATTTTCAAAAACACTCTGTATTTTTTATTATACTGTTAGAAAGGTCTTTTGACACTCTTTCCAACGGTATATAATAAGTATGGTATATGTTGATAAATAGCCCCACCAGAGAACATGAATGAAAAACTGACACAACAACTTTATTAAAAAATACATTTTCATACTTTATTTCTCATAAATTTATTTTGCCTTTTTGTTGGGATGGTGTCATAATTCCAAAAAAAAAAATTCCAAATTTACAAAAAATCCAAAAAATATTTCCATAACTTTAGCGAGCAAGAATTTTAGAGTTTGTTACAAAATCAGGATTATACGCTTTTTCCAGAATATTTATATATTTGTATACGTGAAATTCTGAATTAGGAGGGATTTTAAAGTTGGATTCAAAATCAGGGTTTCAATAATTTGTTTAGCGGGGGTTTTGGGGCGGCAGCCCCCACTATTTTTAAATTTTTATTTGTTTAAATATGCATGTAAAAAATAATTAGGAGAGATTTTAAAGTTGGCTACAATTACAGCATTTTACGCTTTTTCCAGAATATTTATATATTTGTATACGTGAAATTCTGAATTAGGAGGGATTTTAGAGTTGGATTCAAAATCAGGGTTTCAATAATTTGTTTAGCGGGGGTTTGGGGGCGGCAGCCCCCACTATTTTTAAATTTTTATTTGTTTAAATATGCATGTAAAAAATAATTAGGAGAGATTTTATAGTTGGCTGCAATTTCAGGATTATACGCTTTTTCCAGAATATTTATATATTTGTATACGTGAGATTCTGAATTAGGAGGGATTTTAGAGTTGGATTCAAAATCAGGGTTTCAATAATTTGTTTAGCGGGGGTTTGGGGGCGGCAGCCCCCACTATTTTTAAATTTTTATTTGTTTAAATATGCATGTAAAAAATAATTAGGAGAGATTTTATAGTTGGCTACAATTACAGGATTATACGCTTTTTCCAGAATATTTATATATTTGTATACGTGAGATTCTGAATTAGGAGGGATTTTAGAGTTGGATTCAAAATCAGGGTTTCAATAATTTGTTTAGCGGGGGTTTGGAGGCGGCAGCCCCCTCTATTTTTAAATTTTTATTTGTTGAAATATGCATGTAAAAAATTACTGTTTTTAAAAAATAGTTTGTCATTAAATTTTGATTTTTGGAATCTTTTTTTTGGAATTTCTATTTTTGGAATTATTTTTTTTGGAATTTTCTTTTTTGGAATTATTTTTTTTTCTTTCTTTGGAATTTTGTAAATTTGGAATTTTTTTTTTGGAATTATGACACCATCCCAACAAAAAGGCAAAATAAATTTATGAGAAATAAAGTAAGAAAATGTATTTTTTAATAAAATTGTTGTGTCAGTTTTTTATTCATGTTCTCTGGTGGGGCTGTTTGTCAGCATATACCATACTTATTATATACCGTTGGAAAGAGTGTCAAAAGACCTCTCTAACAGTATAATAAAAAATACAGGGTGTTTTTGAAAATTTCATAGTTATAATGGTTTTTTTGAAAGTTAAAATTTTTTTTTTTTTTTGTTTTAAAATTCCACTTGAAATTGCAATATCTCCAAAACGTCAGCACCTATCGTCATCAAATAAACGTTAAAATATTTTCCAGACCGTCATCTTAATTAATAGCTTTGATTGAATATATATATTGAACAGATCGCTAGTTATAACGGTTTTTGTAAAATAGACTAAAATAACAAGGATACTTTTAAATGTCCTTTTCGTCCTTAAAGGATAATATGCGCCATTAAAGCTATATATTTTTTGAAAGCTGGCAACACCAGCTATCTTTTATATATAGTCATTTGGTCCTACGCGGATACTAGTTAAACCTTAGAATCCCCGAAATTTGTATTTTTAATTTTTTGAGTTATTTTTTAACCAGGTGTACTTAAGACGTTAAAAGGATATGCTTTAATTTAAAAGTAAAACGACGGATAGCACTTTAGGTCAGTTATTTGTGTACATATGTATTTAATGGTATTACCATAGTTTCTAAAACAATTTAAGAACAAAAATTACCAAAAAATTGTATAATTTCAATATCCAATACTTTTTTTTACTATAAGATTTAATTTCAAATCAAAATTAATTTACTTTATTTTAACTTTTTATATTAACTTTGTTGTGTTCCGTTTTAGTTTCATTTATAAATATATATAAATTGTATTTTAAATATTTAAATTATTGGGCCCACTTGGTAATAATGTGTTGAATAAGGAAAGTATTAATACACAAGGTTGTGTTTTTTGAAATTTCATTTCCATTCTACTTAAAATTGCATATTTATAGGTGCGTCGTAAATTAAATATTAAAGTACTTATACCTAGTAAAAAAAAATATTGGATATTGAAATTATACAATTTTTTTGGTAATTTTTATTATTGAATTGATTTAAAAACTATGATAATACCATCTAGTGTACTAAAAATCATATTTAACATCTATATTTATAAAATTTTTTTAATCGAAATTATTTTAGCTACAATTTAACTGTAATTTAGAAATTTAGATTAGAAAAGAATAAAAATCAATTTATTTACTTGTTCGTATATATTTATTTTGTTTACATTATAAATTTTTCCACCAAGGAAGATTTGTTTTTTAAAATTATTTTAAATTCTAGAAGTGCGCGCTGATTAAATCTGCACCATCATGCAGGGGTGAACTTAAAAACTTTACACAAGGCAAACCAAAGCCAAATATTTATAAAACCCTTTAACTGAAACTTGTTGTGTATTGTATTTCAAGATTTATAATAAATTTTTAATCCCTTAATTATAATTTTTTTTCATTTAATCGTTTTTCAAGTAAATCTTTCAATTTTGATTCGATCTTTATATTTTTGTCTCTATCTCTATAAACGTAATGGCAAATTTAGTATACCTTTTTACCATATATTCATACAGGTATGAAAAGAAAATAACATTTGTATTTAATTAAAACTGATGTTAAATTACATATTCAAAATTTTTGGATTTCATATTATTCTACTGACCTCCAGTTTCATTTAAATTAAATTTAAACTTTGTAAAATTTCATTTGAAATTTTTTCAGATATAAGACTATATATGTGAGATATTTACAATTTTGTGTAAGATCTACCTAGAAAACTTTTGTACTCTACATACAAAACAATGTAAGATCTAACAGAAAAAATATTTTTAAAAAAATTATTTACCTACGCTTATTATGGAAAATTTACATCTACTCTTATAATAATAGAAAGAAACAATTATTTTAATTCATATTAAATACTTATCCATAATTATTACTTACACGTAATACTTTCAGTTTTAAAATAAAACTATAGGAACAATATATGCTATCAACATTTGTTGTTACTTAATTGTTTTTTTAGAATAATAAAAATTTCTATTTATCTAATACAAAAAAATAAAATCGTAAGTAAAATCTTGTCAAAAAAAGTAAAAGAGGATATGCGCGTACTTGCTATACGATTTGTTTTAGTTTCGAGTCTCGATAGTAAAAAAGTATGAACGAAAACAAAAATAAAATCTGTTTAATATTAATAAAGAATATGTTACGGTATTATCAGTTTGCAAAAAACTGTCAGAGAGAAAAGGTATAGTGATGACAGTGATGTTTCTTGTCAAATTTTTTTGTTAAATATTATTAGATATCTAATATTTATTGTAATAAATTGAGGAACTTTAAAGCATTGTTTTATTTTTCGATATTTTTATACTTGTGTTGGCTTAAAATGTTCGCCAAGATAAAAAAAACCAGGGGTACTTAAATGTTGATATATAAAATAAACACATTTACTTAGAATACTTAAAAGCTAGAAAAGAAATTTTACAAAATTTATTAGCTTAAATGGTCCCTATTCCCTAACCTTTTCTAATATTTTATATTTTGTTTCTAAATTTTCTTTTTTATTCTTTGTTCAAGCTTCAAAATTTTTAATAGTTATTAAAAACAAGTGGCAAAGAAACAAATAAATTTTATTAAAATAATATATTGAGGGAAGGACATTTAAAATGGTTTTGGTTTATTATATACTTTTAATTGAACTTGCCTGTGTCTATGGCTTTATTTTTAAAGGAATTGAACTAAAATGTATACTTAGATTATTATTTGAATGAATGATTTTTTAGTTTTAGTTCATAAATATGACTTTTTTTTTGGATTAATTGAACTGAATAATTGATTTGTATTTGTGCAGTACATAAAGATTTATATTTAAAATTAAAATTTCAGTAAAAAATAAAATCATAAATCAAAAATAATAAAAAAATTAATAAAAAAATAATTTAAGTTAAAAAATTATTACATATAAAAAGCACTTTCAATTGTGTACATTTATATTTTGTATGTTAATAATACTGAATTATTTTAAAAATTTATTTTTTTTTCTTTTTAATATTATGAAGAATATTATTTATTACAAAATATATAAGAATATTTTATGAAAAAAAGTATTGTTAATTATAAAGTTTTTCTCGTATAATAAAAATTATTTATATTTTCTGTTTATTTTCGAGATTTGTTAAAAAACAAATTTTTGAAATTAATAAATAAATAAATAAATGTAATTTTATTTTAGTAATCACGCTTTGAAATGGAAACATATTTTTTCTTTTGCAACTGTTCTGTTTCTTTTACATTTAAGGTGTAGACTAAATACTTTCATAGCTTTCAGCGTCGCTTTGACGTTTAAGTAGAATACATTGATTTGAATGAAACTTGACCAAATAGAAAAGCAACTCTAGATGCACCGCAAAGTAGAAATGCTAGAAGCGTCATCACCTTTAGGTTTCAAGAACTTTTATAATTCAAAAATTATTTTAAAATTTAATTGAATGAAAAACGGTGATGAAATAAATTTTAACATAAAATATTTGATGCAATACTAGTTTTGGCTTTACGGTATAAATCTGAATATTAATATTAGTAAAAAAACAAGTGATGAAAAAAGCCAAGGGTTTTTCAAAAAGCACATTTTCAAAATTATGTTGTATTACATACTGAGTTTAATTTTGGAAATAAATACACTGGTGACTAAGTTACTGCTTACTTTGAAGTTCTAATAGCCCTTCAATAAGGAAGGTTGCCAAATTTCTCAAGGACCTTACTTCATCAAACCCCCGCTCCTCATCCATTTTTTTAGGTTCTAGGAATTAAATTGTGAATTCCCCAAAAATTTGGAATTTTACTTAGAATTATACTATCTAAGCAAAAATGGTTAAAACTAAGAGATAATTTCTTCAATTTAAAGAGCCCCTTTTAAGTTTAAGAAAAACCTTAACATATGTTGAAATATAATACTGCAGCTTTAATTTTGTATTTTGTTAAATTATTTTTTTTGCAATACCTACCCATGGTTAAAATTTCTTTACTCTATTTCAAACGGTGTAAAAGTTTTTGTAAGCATACGGACGAACGGATGGACATAGTGAAGCTATATAGGCACATTTTTACAAAATTTTTTGAAAATGTACTAAAAAGGTGATATATAAACCAAATTCAATAATATTCTAGATATTTATACTAAACAATAGATTGAGATGAATCTTACACTTAGAAGCAAATCTATTGTTTGTGTAATTTTTCGTAAGTTTTCATATTTTGAATAATATAAAAAAGAGAAATGATAAAAAATTAGTATTATTTCATTGTCATTGACTTTAAGGATTGCCATGAATTTTAGTTTTTGTATGCAGATATGTAAAAGTATATAAGTATATATTTTTTATAATTTCTTACCAGTTTTCTGCTTTTACTTTTGTTTGATGATATATAGACAGATTTATTCAAAACATAACGAGAGAAATAAGTCTTGTCTTTCTCTAAGTAATCTATTTTACGATATTATCTTTAGTATTTTTTTTTATATTTAGTTTTTATTTAATGGCATTTGAAAAGAAAGACAGAGATAGAAAAATTTTCCCTTTAATGGATTATACGATTTGTTATAAAGAATATATTATTATATTATTTTTATTTTCTTATTCTATTTCTGTTTCTTTCTAACATATTTTTGTTGTGCTTTGGATAGAATAGATCATGCATCCGACGAATTATTCATACTTACAAAATTTTCAATATATACATTATATGTATAGGCTTGTAATATACTCATATTCATACAATAGTTATATTTAAACTAAATCATCTCATAATATTGATATTGAGGACAGACAAACCAGGAATAAAAAGGAACAGAAAAATAAATTGGTAATTGCGTTATTATTATTTTAATTTTTGTGTCTTTTCTTTTTGTTATATTGTAGCAGATTTAGTACTGGAACTTTGTAATCCTTCATAATGAGTTACCTCCTTCCTGATTATAATGACATGAGATGAATATAATTATGTAACATGTAATAAACAGAAACAAAAGAGACCAATAATAAAGTTAACTTTAATAATACAAGGCTTTAATTTTCTCCTCAAGTGAAATCGTCTAATAAATTGTGAAATTGTCTAATAAATAAAATTTTTTATATTATGTTTTATGGTTTTTACCCCAAAATTAAAGTATCTATTTTGTTCTTCATTTTATTAAAAATTTTAGTCAGATTTTTACACGAAAAATTTCGTTCAACTTCTTAAAATAATTCTGGTTCTTCAGTCGGACCAGATTCATAACTTAACTCTGAAAACTTCTAAATACTATCAAGGACTTCCTGCTCCAAACATTTAAAGATCTTTTGTTAGTTAAAAAAATGTTTACTATAGTTGTGTGGATTATATGTTCCGATTGATTCTAAGCTTCTTTGGTCTAAATATAGGCTCCTGAAGTTTCTAATCTTTTAATGAATTTTATTTGTCAATTTTTATCTTTCATTAATATTTTTTATACTAAAATTTATCCATCAAACTTTTAAAACACAAAAAATATTAATTTATTGAAATTATTTAGATATTTTCATTAAAATCTTTAACTTGTTTCCTGATGTCAATATAAACTTGTGATTGAATCATAATTTTGGAATTCTAACTTACACTAATCTCAAATATTAAGGAACTTTAATAGTTTTAAATATTTTTATAGAAGGCGATACGATACGAAGGAGAAAAGAAATTCATTATAACAATGGCTTGAAATTGAATGAATCTTGCGATCATAATTAATAAATTTAACAAAGACCGCAAAACTACTGTAATATTGAAAATTGGAAATAAATGTTTCGTAAATAATATAATACAGATGAAATTTTAATTTACTTATCCGGTATTCTAATTCCTTTAATTTGGTTTAATTTTTTTTTAATTATTTGTTAGTCGTAAAATAAATTTTTAATTATAAAAATATATGTGCAAAAATATAATATTTATATTTTCTATTTATATTCTTATTTTACGATACTTAAATAGCTCTAAATTTATTTATTTCCGAAAATATTATTTCATAGCCCCTTAAGAATATTATTAATATTTCGTTTTCTTTTTGATGATGCGTTTTGTTTTTTTTTGAAAAATTCTCTTGATATTCAAGTTGGATACGATGTCTTCTACAAGAGAAATTTGAAATAAACATACAAACATAGATATTTTTTAAATAAATATATTCTATTATATAAATTATTTATCTTGAAAATTGAAAATTTTTCTTATGATGGAGGTGGAAAAAATCGTTTTTCTTGTAGATATTGATAAAAATGATGTTGATTATAGTGTAATAGTAATATTTTTGCCTCAGGTTCTAACATCTTATATGTGAAGCGTATTTTAGTTTAATTTTTGCTCTGAAAAATCTAATAAAAATTGCTCAAAAATGTAAATCTAATAGAGGTAATAAATCAAAAGGGAGAAATCTTTAAATGATTATTGCTCATATGTCAACAACAAAATCAATTATAGTTGATAATGTTTCGAAAATTATTAAAATAAAGGAAAAGTTGAATAAATTTTTTAAATAATCTTAGAAATTTTTATGTGTAAGGAAAGTAATATTAGATACTCTAAGTAAAAAATCAAATTGGATAATTCGCAAGCCTTGAAAAATATGTTTTTTTGGTAATGTTGGGAACTGTTGTACTTTTTTGTCAGAATCTTTTTTATTTAATTGGGTAGAAACCAGTAATATCAGCACCTATTTGAAAATCTACTCAGGATATTATGTGAAATTAACTCAAACTAAATTGAAAATTTGGACTTTCTTTTAAAAGGTTAAGGGGTCAAAGGTTAAGATCACGTTAAAAAAATCAAATAAGCTTAAGCCTACTTAAAATTAAGTTAACACGGATTGAACTTAAAGAATTTTACATACAATTGCTACAAAGAATTAGGCCTTTTGTTATGTACAATGTTTCAGATTTCAATATTTACAATTCTAATTTTTTTATTTTATGATAATTTTATATTTGAGTTATAACGTATTTGTATATCTGTAAGATATGTTAAATAATTTAATTTAGATTGTTGCCGAAATTTTAAACAATAGCTACAATCCACTAACAATAAATAAATTAGTAAGGGAATGTCCTACGCTCTTCATGGGAGTGGAAAGGAGATAAGATTAAAATATTTATTTATTTTCATGATAATAGAAAATTAATAAAAGAAAATTATTTTTTTCCTTGAAATAAACTTTCATTCTGCTTGTGAATCAAATCCACAATCCCTGTGTTAATAGACCATGTTATTAAAGATTAACCACAAAGTCACCGAGTTTCTTACTCGTCTTTTTAAAATTTTCTTTTGAATTTAAAATTTTTGCATAATTTTAGGATGAATTCGATTTAACAGTAAATAGACACAAATTCAGTGATTATATAAATTTAAAAGTTTATTATATAATTACGACGAAAAAATATATTATTTTTCGCTTTTAAAAAATCACAACCATAAATTTTCTGAAAATCTCTATGAGGTAAGGACTATGTATGCAGATATATAATTTCGGAGGCTAGGAGATATTATTTAAGTTCGTTTTTAAAACGTATTAAATTAAAATTTTTTTTCTTTATTTTAAATAATTTCCAATTTAAAATTTTTTTTTTTAATTTTATTTATAAGACCTTTTTAATTAACGTTCCATACATTCTGCTGAACTTATAATAGTAGAACATAATATTATGCGTGACAATATTTCGCAAAAAAATATTAAAAACTTTTCAAATAACAGAACATTTCAATATGTACTATTTATATTTTTAATATGTAAAATACAAATGTGCAACGGTTTAATAAATTTTTACCGCAAAAAAAAGGTAAAAAAGTTATAGAAATAGAAAATACTAAAATAGTTTAAATTATATAAAGATTCATTATAAAAAAAATTTACTTTAAAATATCCTTTACAGTTAAATCAAATAAAAAAGAAAAAACAGCTAAATTATAAAATAAATAAAATAAAATTATTTTTAGGTTATATTACATTATTTCCACCATTTTGTTTTATTTTCATTCTGTTTCTCAGGATATTCAATCAGATTATATGTAATTTATATGAGGAAGATGGTAATTTATAGCCGACAAAAATATAAACAACTTCCTTTTACTTCCTTGACATTTTTTTTTTAAGCAAAATATACCCGTTATATTCAAGTGGTACTGTTGTACAAACATATTTAAAAAAAAAAAACAAAAAAAAAAACAAAACGAAAGCAGCCTAAAATAGTGACATATTGCATTAAATGTTGTCTTTGTCGTAAATCAGTGACAGGCAAAAATAAAGTAGCAATTACAAAAACAAAATCAAATAAAATAACGGTGATTTTTATAAAGTGTTGCTTTTTTTTTCTTTTAAAATTGTTTAATATTGTCGCGTTCCTGTTTAATTTTTATTTTGTTTTTTTTTTTTCTTATTATATTTTTTTTTAATTTTATTTATTCTTTTATTATTTTTTATGGAGGAAAGAAAAGAATGAAAGGAGTTATAATAAAAAGTGATTTAAAAAGTTGTTATGCTCATGTTATTTTTTTGTCTTTTCTTGTTTTTATTCTATTTTAGTTAAATACAATTTGGTATTTGGTTTTAGTACGATTTTTATTTTTAACTTTTTTTTAGTTGTTTTTTTTTTTTCTAGTTTTTCTTGGGTTCTTCAAGAAGATAAGAATAAATGTTTTACAAGGATTATGTTTAAAAGTATGAAAAAACATTAAGTCATGCCTTGAAAGCACTTTCTTTTCCAAATAGTGCAGATGTACAATAGCGTACTAAAAATATTTTGTTGTGAAAGAATTATAAAAAAAAAAAAAAAAGTAGATGAAAAATTTAGTTGCAGAAAAGAAATATTTAATTTTAATCGTTTTAAGTCGACATTAAAGTATATGAACTAAAATGATTAATAATTTTATTTTGTAAATTATGTATTATTAAATATTATATTATGTGTGTGGAATTCTTTTAAAATTAAAGTTGTTTGAGCAAAAAGACATTTGGTTCATTTTTAATTTTTGGATTGACCAAAAAAACAAAAAAAAATTAATTTAGTTCATTTACATTAAAAATTTGTTTGAATTGTCATTATCTTTCGCTCCATAAGAAACCCTATGTAACTTTGGTAAATTGGATATTGTTATTATCAAAAATTTTATTCTCAAAATTTTTAATTGAATTAAAAATATAAATAATTAAGAAAAAAATTAGATAGAAATGGTGTTGAGTTATAAAATAATATAAAATGATTATAAAATTTTTTCTATTTTTATTACTTATATTTGTCTACTAACTTACACTATCTAATTGATAATTATAATATTGATAATTAATAAAAAAAAAAAATAATATTTTTATGTTTCCATTATGATGTTGAACTATTTTAAGTTGCTGGCTCACCCAGTAATTAAATTATTATATTTTATACATATTTATCTATTAGAATTTTTTTTATTCCTTTTCCACTCCTTTAAGGAGTATAGGGCATTCACCAAGTTTATTTTAAACTAGGCTTCAGTTTCTTTAATCATAATATTCACTAAGCCGTTGATTACTCGGCTGTAGCTATTGTATAAGGTTAAGAAATATGAATGCACAAATGTTAATTTTTGTGCGCCATATATAATCTTACACAAGAATTATTTATATATTTTTATTAAATCTATAATTTTATATTACGATATAAGTATACAATTTTACGATATTTTTTTATTAGATATGATCTGACCGGAGTTTGAACCCGAGACCTTCCACATGAAAGGCGCCGCCTTTATCACTACGCCATTGGTCAGATTCAATTAGAATAACCTTAACTTTTTAAGGGTGTTTTAGATTTTTTACTAATCATTATTACAAATAGATATTTTCTAGTAAAAGAATTTATTTGCCCCAAAGGCTGATTTATAGTACTTGTTTGAAATTTTAACAAAACAAAATAATATGTACAAATAAATACAAAATTTCTTATAATAATGGTTATTAATATAATAAGATATATATATATATATACCATATTTTAAAAATACTGATGCACTTATATCTTATACATATAAGACAAGAGAATGGTTTACTTTATAATTTATTTAAATATTGAAAATAAATGAAAACATAGTGTAATATATATAGATGTTTAGGAAATTAAATGCTTCGTTGACCGCAATTAAATTAATTATAATAGTTATGTATTTTGTAGAAGATATATAAATGGAATTTTTAATGTACAAAAGTAATTAGGAAAAATATTTCATTCAAAAGCAGTAATTTAAACAATTAATTATGAGACTATACTTTATAATAACAAAAAAAAGATTAATTTATTAAAGGTTCCTTCGTATTTGGATAAAGTTAAATAATATATTTATTAAGTTTTAAAGGAC
Organism: Dolichopus griseipennis; assembly: GCA_963082915.1. Taxonomy (NCBI): domain Eukaryota; kingdom Metazoa; phylum Arthropoda; class Insecta; order Diptera; family Dolichopodidae; genus Dolichopus; species Dolichopus griseipennis. The sequence goes on along the minus strand of OY720444.1, from coordinate 106,981,070 downwards.
ATATTTGTTCATTTCGTATACATTTTTCTTTTATAATAAGTAGATCGTCGTTGATATTCGGGAACATAAGTTATCTTCTATTATTTAATCACAAAGAAGAAAATTTTCATTGAATTTCATTCTTCGTATTTATATATTTACGAAATGATAATCAAATTTTATTTTTTAAAGGCTGGGTGGCTCAGTGGTTAGAGTGCCGACCTTTCATCCGGCCGGATTTGAATCCCAGTAAAAGCCAAAAAAACTTCTGGTTTTCGACTCGACTTTACTACCATGCGCCATTGGGTTCAAATTAATGGCTTGATCAATATTAATTATTATATATCTTTAATAAAAAATACATTAATATATAAAATAATATAAACAAATGCAAAATATAAAAAAATTATTTAATTGAATAATATAACTCACAGATATATAACTGAAATACAAAATATTACAATATAAACAAAAATAGAATTGTATCTTATGAAAATCTAAGACATGTTATAAGACCTAGTAATATCACATGTTTAAATTGTAGGTGGAATAAATTAAGATCAATTCTAATAACACGAATGTAATAATTTGATTTAAATACCCCTGTTCCAACATGTATCTTGTATATAGACATAAACTTTTGTTTTATTTTTTAATATTTTTAAATATAAAACTTTATGCAAATCTATATGAAAATAATTCTTAAATCTTTAAGTATTTGCATAAATTATTCTTATAAATTTTTAGTTAATAAAGTTTTTATATATTTATTGTACATACCTTAAAATTATTGAAAAATCGAATGTTTAAATACATTTGAGTTTTTAATCAGTTTTCTAAGATATTTTGTTTTTGTACAAATAATTTTCGTTTGACATAATAAATGTGTAGGTTAATTAATAACACCAAACATTTTTCCTTTACTTACGTTAGTTTATTTTTGAAACATGCCAATAAATGTTTTATTCTACAAATATTTTTATGATGAGCATGAGACTGAGTTTTTATACCCTACACTTAAAAAGATATAGGAGTACAGAAACTCTTGTACGGTGTTTGTAACCACTAAAACGAAGCAAGCTAGGGATTAGGATTGAAATTTCAGTTTTTGTCAATTTAATTTTCGCAAAATTTTTTTTTTAATCTCGTTTAGAAAATTTAATTTTTTTCGTTTTTAGAAAATATCTTTTTTTATATTCTGGAAAAAGCGGTTAATTCTGATTCTGATTTTCAACCTTAAAGTTCTAAAAACATGATTTTTTAAAAAATGCTAGATTTTTCAATAAAAAACGGGATTTTCTAATATTCTTTTCCTCAGCGTCACTTCCTGGGTCGATTTAGTCATGTCTTTCTGTCCCTCCCGTAAACACGATAACTCAAAAAATAATGATACTATCATGATGAAATTTTTAATATAGGTAACTACTGGCAAAGTACAGCGGAGATTGCAAATGGAGAAGATCGAACAATGAATTTAGTGGATTTGGATTCTGGAAGTTTCTGAACGGACCAAGGGAAAACAAGCATGTCTTCAAGACCAATAAAGATAGGACCTTCCAATTTAGTACAAAGGTGTTTCTTTTTGTTTGCCTTTGTTTGGGATGAATTGGAGCGATATTTCGATTACCTCCCGTGCACCTCTTAAAACTTAAACGTACATTTCCTAAGCACACCTCCTTAGATCTAACCAGCAAATTTTCGGAATAAATAAAGTTAAAAAATTTTAATTTTGTACAAGGGAGTTTTGTTTTGTTTGTTTGCAGTTCCTGAAATCTGAAATGAGTTGAAGTGGATGTTCGCGTAACAATTGAATTTGTTAGGTTTAGGGTATTATTAGGACGGTTGAATCGACTTACTTTATAATGTTTACTAATACAAAACAAATATTAAAATTATACATCTTGTAAATAATCTTATTTATTTCTCTCCCATTTATTAATATTTTATTTATTTTATTATTTAAAATAAACAAATTTTTATTTAAAAAAATATATTTAATAATTTTCAATTAATTTTAAATACATTTAATTTCTTTTAAACAAAAAATTATTACAAATAATAAAATTAATTTAACAGGTTTATCTTAATATGTAAATCTTAATTGTTTATTATTAGTTATATATTTTAATATATAAAATAAAGACATTTTAATTAAAGATAATTAATAATTTTTTTTTGTTATAAATTACTAAATCTATAATTATGATAAATTTTTTTGATAATTTAACAAAATTTTGTTTTTAAATTCAATTTTAAAGAATCCATTATTTGTAATTGAAATTTGTATTCCTTTCAAAATTAAAATAAATGGAACTTTGAAAGTAATCGGAAAATTTAGGTTGATTTCAATATAAATGTTCAAAATTAAAACTTTAAGGGGGGTATTTTTAATAAATTACATTATTTTTTGAATATAAAATTCATGCCTAAATATTTATATTTTAATTTGATAATTTACCATCATTTAACTTTAACTCAACAGTTTTATAGAATTTTTTTACAATTTTAACTGGAGGAAAACTGAAGTTTTTTTTTTTTCTATTATCACCATCATTATTTTTCATTTTGATTTTTTCGTTTCGTATTTTCTTTTGGAAAAAGATAATTTATTTATAGATTTCATTGTATATATGTTTGTATTTAAGAAAAAAAATATCTATGAGATATTATTAGTAAAAAAAAAATGAAAAGAAAAAAGAGGCAATCAAAAAATGTAGATGCTGGAAAATATGTGTATTCTTTTTGTTAAACGTAGCAATTTACAAAATTTCTTTTTATCATCAATCATTTAGTATCAAAATATATATATATATATATATATTATTTTTTTTTAAAATTATTTACAAATGACCTTATTACCTAAATAAATTGTTTTATATTATATTATATATATTTTGAAATCAATCTTTGGGAGTCAGAGAGTCGTAATGATGAAGGATTTAAAAATTTGAAGAATTCACATTAATAATTTTATTTATTTTTTGTTTTTCTATTTGTAAATAATATTTTTGTTTTGTTTTTTGTTTTTTTTTTTTAGTTTTCCAACGGTTAGTTAAAACAAAATATATTTTATTTATTTTTCTATAAAATTAAACAATTTATAAAGTTTTATTTTATTAAAAGTTAAAGAAGTCTGAAATTTATTATAGATTTTTAATAAATAAAATAGCAATTGAAATTCTTTTAAATTTTGGAGTAAATAAATATATTTTGACGTTTTAAAGGAAAAACAAAATATTGGTTAGATTTAAAATGTCATGTTTACAACTGCCTATTAATGATAATGAATTGAATCCATCCCATCATTTTGTTTTATTGAACGGTCAAAATAAATCAAGAAAAAGATGTACAACAATCTTTTGAAAATCTTATGTTGCTATTTAAAAGCAATAGTTTGTTTTATGTATATGTAATATCCGTATATGCGAGATCCTATATACAAGTACATAATCGATAATTAGGAGTGATATTCGAGTATGTTACAAAATCGCGCTTATGACTTATGTGCATTTTTTATGAGTTTTTTAATGAATGAAAAAAAAAACTTATGGTAATTTTATTTTAAGCGTCACTTCCAACCAAAAAAAAGGGGTTAGAGTTAAGTTAATTAAGAATTTAGCCATAACTTTCATGGAACTTAAGTCCATTGTAACATTTGTTTACTTTCTTTGGCCTTTAGTTCATATTTAAAAATGTTTTCAAAAAAAAAAAAAAAAATAAAAAAAGTAAATTAACGTTTTGTTAAGGCCTAACGTTTTTTTTACCTCTTGTTGTACAATCGAATTATACAACACTTTCCTTTAAACTTTTATAGTCTTTCAATGTTAACTTAAATTTACAATAAATCCTTGCACATTCTTCCTTTTTATTAGTTTGTGTGTTATAAATATTTTTTTTTAATTTTTAAGGATTGAAAGTTGTATAAATTTCTAGAAAAAAGATCCATCATCACCATATAGGACTCATTCTAAAAGAATAAGAAAATTTAACAACAGTATCACATTCTTATTTATACTTCTTGTAAATGTATTTGTTTAGAATATACACTAACTTACAATATACCGTTTTTTTTTTTTTACATCCAAAAAGATTCATAAATGACAAATTATTAATACTGACATGCTGTGTGTTACATTTATATTTTCTTTTTTCTAGTTTCACTTAATTTTTTTTCCTAGTGTATACAGGATAACACAAGGTACACATGAATTTATAAAAAATGGCCTCAAAACAATATAAAAAAAAAGAGAAAATTAAATGAAAAACTTTTTATTTATCATCAGAATATCAACAAAAAATAGTATAGAATTTTAGAATTATATGATGATAAAAATGATGTTGTTGATGATAAAGATGATGACGATCATAGTAATAGTAATATGCGTTTTGATTTTGTTTTTCACAGTTATATTCATGTATGATATACGTGTATTATAAAATATATATGAATGTATAGTAGTGTTTGTTTTATGAAAATTTATTTAAAACTATGAAAACTTGATGGAATATATTTGTCAAATGTCAATTGTTAAAATTTATGATACTTTTTGGTTGAATGAACGACGTGTGGTGATAAAATGTTGGGTATAATTTTTTTTTGTTTTATTATGAAAATGGAAATTTATTTCAGAATTATAAAAAATGATACAGCTTTTGTGTTTTTTTAGTCGTTAAGAGTAAAGTAAGATGATAATAAGTAGTAAGATGGTAATAATAATTTTTAATGGCCAATATATTTCATATTTCTTTAGTTATGATAATCAATTTGCAAAATATTGAATTATATTTTAAATTTATGTAATTCCTCTTATAATTCAATTGAAATTTAAAGTTCATTCGCTGGAAGCTAATTGCCTAAGAATACTTTGATGTTCATTTTGAATTATTTGTTTATCTCTTAATCAATAAGATCAGTGTCATTAAGGAGTTATTTATTTATTTATTTATTAATAGTCCTCTACCTCATATAATGTGACAAGGGAGTGAAGCACGTCTTTCCTTTTCAAGTGTAACATATATAATTTATACTTTTAATCAATTTTAAAAATAGTATGATTTATTTTGTTTATATCAAATATTTGGTCACCAAGAGGATTTTGTAAAGAAATATTATTTTTTAATAAGTTTTTCTTTTTTAATGAGTCAAATGTCAATGATTCTTCCACATTTCGATTACTGTGCGTCTTTGCTGTTCTTATGTAATGAAAATAAAAAAGAAAAATTACAAATCTTACAAAATAAAGCAATGCGAATCATATTAAAACGAGGCAGAAGAACGAACATAAGATTTATGCTGGGAGAGCTAAAACGGATGTCTGTACGCCAGAGACTTGATTACAATACTCTGGTATTCATTAAGAATATTTAAGAAATCTTATAAATTTATTTAGGCTACCACTTTTCTGGAGAAATAACACTCAAAATAATTTGTTTCATAAAGGCTTACAATTATTCAATAATCTTCCAACTGCAGTTAGAAATTTAACTAATATAAATAGTTTTAAAAAAACTTTGATCCAGTATTTGATTCATAATGAATGTTGTACTAATGTTGTACCTTAAATCTTGTACTAATTTTCTGTATAAATTTAATTCTTATTTCAAAATTGTAAATTAAATTTTGTAAATTAAATTTTATATTGGGATAACAGTTAAAAATAGTATTCTATACCAATAAAATTAACAGCAAAAAAAAAAAAAATGCTGTGAGGAGTTTAAAAGTGTACTCTCTTGTCCTTCGATTGACACGTGGCACCTGGCTTAACCACTACGCTACCTATTTCAAAGTACTGATATAAAATAATTATTTATTTTTAGGATTGAATATTAATTGTTTAATAATTATTATTAATTAATTAATTCTACGAAATTTTATTGTAATAAGTTGTAAACTATATAGATTAAATTCAAGATAATATTAAATGCTAATTTTCAATTACGGAAAGGTATCTATTTTAATTACAATAACAGTAAGAACGAAATTTCTTAATTGTTTTATAATAAGTTTTATTAGTAATTTCTAATTCGAAATTACATTTCTAATATCTATCCAAAAGCCTAGCACAAACACTTCAATTTAAACATATATTAATTAAAAAGTATATGACTGCCTTTTATCATATCATTAAATTTGATATGAAAGTTTTTCTTATATACACTTTAACATATAAAAATCATTAATTATTTTTCTGTAATAATTAGATGATGATTTAAACATATTTGGCCAGCAATTGCTTTAATGGATAAAACTTTATAGGAAATAAACAGTCCCACAGAGAACTGATGCAAGTTGATCAGTATTAAATAAATTAAAGTAAATAAATTTCTTCCTGGTTGAAAGACGAAATGTGTGGTTGAATGTATGTATTAGCTGTACGTGGTAGTACAGTTTAGCTTGTTCTATAAAAAATAATTTCAAATATTGAATATGATACAAAGTTGTATGTATATTATAAGTTGTGTTAAATTTTCCCATATGTTCAATTAACATTCTATTATACCCGATAAAGTTAAACGATAAAATTCAATAATATGTCAGTAACAGATCTTAGAAAGAGAAAAAGTTTTTTGTTTGAGAATAATGTACATAACTTGTTGAAAACTTTGTTATAATGCTATTGTTGTAAATAGAATTAAATAACAAAGAAAAACGTGGAACTAACGAAATAAATGACTGAACCTTAAGTATCATTGTTTATTATTAAAACATACTTTTCAGGACCGTAAGAGAAGCAACAAACATAATGTAATGTAAGCAATATAGACTGTTTTCAAATAAGGAAAAGAAAATTTAATGTAGAGTTTTAAAAATATTAAAGAAGATTATTTCTTCTTTTTCACAAAGGACATTTTAAAATACAATTTTAATAATAATTAAGGTCCCCTTTACTGTTGCTTCATGTTTTTTTCTTTTCATAGAAAATTTTATGAATTTAAATGTTATAATGATTAGCTCTAAGCAACCACATTCGATCAGACCAAATTTGAACCACTTACGTGTAATTCAGACCTTATATAATAAATAACACACATTATGTTGGATTCTAAAGCATCTATTTTTTCTAGTTTATCAGCATAAACCAATGACTTCCCGTTTCCCAAAGAAAATAATCTAGTGGCATGATTTTGAAAGCTAATAAATTGGACAATTTCTAGAAATAATGTTATCCCAAAATCTTTCTTTCAATAAATCAATTGTTGCGATAGCTGTAGAAACTGTAGCGAGATCTTCTTGGAAGCAAAACACTTCCGGTTCGATACCAATCAAATTTTGAAACAAAATATAATTGATCCTTGATAGCAAGCACAATTCAGTGTTACATTAGTTCCAGCATCGTTTTTAAAGAAATATGGATCGATGATGCCTCCAAAGTGAAAATCAATATATTAGATGCATTTCTCAGGATACAATTAAATCTACTGAATTTTTTGAGGATTGTTTTTGCTCCATATAAGGAAATTTTGTTAAAATAAAATATATTTTGATAAAATCGAATGGAATTGAAAAAATCTAATACAACAGTAATTTCGAAAATAAATTTTAACAATTTGTAAATGTCGTAGTACCGCTAATGGTTAATGTTTCCTGAAATCAAATAAACCGATGATGTCTTTATGATTACGGCTGGATAGTACAGTGTTTGAGTTCCGACCTTTCATGCGGGAAGGCCTGGGTTCGAATTCTAGTGAAAGTGAAAAAACTTTTCAGGTTTTCCACTAGACCCAGCTACCATTCGCCATTGGGTTCAAATTAATGGCTTGTTCAATAATTAATAATTATATATCAAATGCAAAATGCAAAATATAAACAAATAATTTAATTGAATAATATATCTCGCAGATATGGAATACCATATATTCAAATACAAAATATTACAATATAAACAAAAAATAGAATTGTAAATATTGAAAATCTAAGACGTTTCTACATGTTATAAGGCCTAGTACTATCTCATGTTTAAATTGTAAGTGGAATTCAATAAGACCAATTCTAATAACACGAATATAATATGACCCCCTGTTCCAATATGTACCTATGGTATAAACAGGCTTATTAGCTTAACAGTTGAAAAGTTAGCGCTTAAAAAAAAAAATATTCTATCTTCTAGGCTTCAATCTTAATTTAAATGTGTTTTATTCCAATTTATGGTTGAATCTTTCTTAAATTAACGACAGTAAATACTCAACAAATATTAATTCTTTATTAATATTTAATAATATTTTGAATAATATACCAATAAAACCTGACAAATGCGTTACTTTAAATATTTAGTTTAAATGAATCCGAAAAGTTTTCTTGCAGCAGAGATTATTTAAACTATTTAAATGTTACATAATAAAGTATTGATTTAATAATTTAATATTTTTAGAAAAAATTCTATTAGGAATATTTAAATTTAAATTTCAATATTTAAATTATATTTTTAATTATTGATCATTAATTAGTAATTTTGCATAATAAAACAACATTGTTCTAATGACATAAGTTTTATAATTCACATTTTATCTTGTAATTAAAAAAAAAATCTGATGCAATCTAATCTTTAAATTACTTTATTTTGATTTTATATTGTCGTCAACAACAGATAATTCTAATCGACACATTCCTCTGATTGCTTTAATTGATTTTTAGTTAAAAAACTAAAAGTTTAAAATAAAATGTTTTTGCCCTGTGCTTTTCATTGATAGTTATAACTGATGTCTGATGTAACCTCTATTAAATGCATGAAATTCATTCGTTACCCAATGACAAAGATGGCGTCTTTATGAGCTCAAAATATCAAATGAAATATGTTTTTTAATGCAAGTAAAATTTAAATATTCTAATGAAAAATTAATAATTTGTTTGAATTGGTTTTAATGCATATGATATATAATGTAATGGAACAATCATGTTCATATAATTTTAAAGCTATATTTAAATCCTTCTAAGCTTTAAAATTTTTAAAATAAGTAGTATAACTGTTTATACTGCACATAAAATAAATTTTCCGCAAAAAAAAAAAATTTAATTTTCAATTACTATAATCTAAATATTATTATTGAGCTAACACCATGTGTCCAAATATTTTTATTAAAATTCAAGTAATCAATTTGAGTTACTTGACATTTTAAAAATCCGATAAAACGATATAACAACAATTTATTGTTCTTTTGCTTGTTGGTTGTTGGTTGTTGGTGGTGTTATTGTTTTATTTACCAAATCACTAAAACTGTGATGTGATGTGTAAAGTCAAAACTATCGAAAACTAGTTAAACAAAATAATTTATTATATATGGATTGAATGGAAACGATATAACGAGAAATCGCGGTTGCAAAATATGCAGTACATTTTTAAAAGAATAATTTAAAAAAAAAAAAAAAAAAAAATTAATTTTATTTAAAACAATTTGTATTTATAGGACGAGTACAAGAGTAAAGTGACTGAATAAATGAATGAATAAATTTTACACGCGATATTGCGTGCACTTTATTTAAAAAAAGAATTTATTTCCTTATGTCAAGATTAAAAGAAATTTTAAATTTATATGAAAAGCCGCTGTCAACAATAAAATTATGGAGATTTTTAAAATATTTTTATAAATTTTTTTTTTACTTTATTTTTTCTTTATATTAAAAAAAGTTTTAAAGTTTATCTGTAAATTAAAATTTTTTGTGAAATATTTATATATAAAAATAAATTAGAAGTGTTCTACCATTGACTTTAATATTAATTTATTTATTAATTTTATTTATTTGTAGTACCAGACAATAGTAAATATGGCCTTATAATATTAATCCTTTGTCGATTTGACATTTGGACTTATTATTAAATTATTGTAATATACACTTATAACTTAGATATGTTCCAATCAGAGTTTGAACCAGAAACTTTTTGATTGAAAACGCGCCACTTTACCACTGAGATATCGGTCGGATTTTTAATATTAACTTTTCATATGAATTATAATAATTTTTATAATTTTTAAATTTTATTTAATTTGTATTTTTCACTTTTGGTAGCTTTATATTGTGATATTTGAAATGATTTTGGAATTTAATATAAATAAAACTTTTAATATTTAATTGTTGTGACTTCTGCTGTACCAGTTCTTTCTTTTTTAATACCAAAATCTTTTATTTAATTACCAGCAGAGAATCACCCAATCTTTAAGATATGAGAGTTCCAAAGAATCAAAATCTCAAGTTAAAATTTTAATAGCATGTAACTTTTTAATAGGTATTCAAACTTCAAAATCAGATATTAATACTGGTACATCCTATTTAGAATTAAAAAATAGGTAAACATTTCTATTTAATTTGGAAATAGTATAAAATACTTTTAATTTTAGTACTCGAAGTTAGCTTGTATCAAACTGAATTGCAATACTTATACATATTTCGAAATTTTTAATTTGAATATTTGACAAATCATTGGATAGCAATTTTTCAAATCAGAGGAAACGTAATGCAGGAAAGGAATTTAATTTATATTGCATTAAGAAATATTATTTACACAAGTGTTATTTTAAAATCTTTTGCAATTGCTATTCACATTAGAATTAAATTTATATGTACATTATTTAAAAAGAATAGGTGAAAAATATTAAATTTTAACAATGATTTACTGCTTTATTTCGCTACGTTTTTAGAGAAAGAATTTAATATGTTTGTATTAGTGATAAATTTTTATACAAAACATTTACAACCTTAAACTTTAAAAAAGTAATTTATGAAATCATTAAAAATGTAATAAATTAATTGAGAAAGCGAAACAAAGTTATTTAAGAAATAACGATTTGTTGTTCTTTGAAGAAGAAATGGAAAATTAAAGTTCAAGTTTTTATTTAGTAATTAAATTAGGGGATAAAGATCACAGTTTAAAAAAGAGATTTTGTTTTATATATTGATGACTTTCATCTAAAAGGTTTTAATTTATAACATGACACTCGGTTACCGCTTGAATATTCACTGAAGATTTATTAATAAATAAAAATCTAAATTCTTAAAGTTTAAAAACTTTTGAATTTTAATTTTCTTGTTTAAGTTGTGAATATTTTCTTTGCAAATTTTGAACTATTTTCGACCTACATTCAGTAATGTGAAATGAAAGATAATACAAAACTACTAAGCGGAGATTCTGGATAAAAATAAATCAACTCTAACCAAAGTTGTGGAATAAATATATAACATAGTAAAACTAGCCAATTTTTTGAGTGGAATTCACAAGGCAGACGACGAATAGGTAGACCAAAGAAAACAGGGAGAAGTACTGATCTGACAGAAGAAGAATCGGAATGCAAAAAATGGTTACAACTAAAAGAAATTGTTAAAGATCGTGAAAGATGAAGAGAAATTATTGACGTCATGCGCCTCAGCAAGGGTTCTAGGATTCAGTAAGTAAGTAAGTGAAACAATAATTTTTATTGATCACACATTCATTTTCAATTAAACCGTTCAATTTTATGGCCAACGTTTTGTACAATAAGATTGATTAGTACAAGAGTTACAGCGGGTTTGTCGAATACAGAAGGACAGAACTTAGGATTGACAGCTTCTATATTCTGTATCTAAAACCTTAATAAACATCCCAAAATGTGCTTCGTCTAATAAGAGGTTTAAATATAGCTGTCATATAACTTCTTGTTTTTAATATTCTTGGCTTATAGAATCTTATAAAGTACTTTTGATTTTAGACAAAGGAAGTTAAGTTAATTTTTATTAATATATTGTTCGTGCTCTGGAATACCCGAGTTGACACAGTCTATTCTCCTTTAATTTTAAAACATGTTTCTGTTTCTTGAACTCCTAGAAATATGCAAAACAATTTTGTTATCCTTTTTTCAATTAACATATTATACATTTTTTTTTTTTGTTATTGTAACTTTATACAAAATTCCGCAAAATGAATTTACATTTTTTAGATTTTTTTAAATAAAATTTTTTAACGAAAAAGCTCGCGTTTAAAGCGCTAAAATCACCACAAAATATAAATACTTTTTGTATATTTTTTATTCCATATTCATGTTATTAACCATTTAAATACATAAAAATATTTATTTATGTATATATAACTTTATGCATATTTATATAATATACTGTTATATAGATGTATGTACTTACAATTAAATAAATAACATAAATTTATTTACGTTACAATTCAATTTAAGTAATCATATTTTTTTTTTTAAATAAAAAAATAAAAAATCACAATAAAAATTGCATCATAGAAAGGAACAAAAAAAAAAAAACGTAACCAGTTGTTTGGCCACAGGAGCTTTAATATTTTTAACACACCTTGCTAATAATAATATCACGTTTTAAAAATTATTATTTTGTTTTTGCTTTGTTTTTTTTTTTTATGAAAAAAATATTTTTTATTGAACGACAGCCAGGTTAACTCTAATGTAAACACTTTATACGTGATTGATGTGAAAACTTCAAATTATAACGCGGCAGAGTCGTTAAAGGATTTAGAATAAATCCATCAAATGTTTACTTATGTTTTAACATTTTATTTTTTTAATGTATTGTATGTTTGTACATATTTATGTACATATATATGTATTATGATAAATATATAGGAAGCATATAATTTTGGTTGATTGTTAAATTGTTGTTGTTGTTGTTATGTTGGAAGGTTCTCTAACAAAAAACCACTAATAATAATAATAATTTTTTTTATATACTTATACTTTATATGTATAAAGAAATGTATCAATGTGCAAGTAAAAGTAAAATAATTATATATTATGTACATAAGAAAAAAGTTGTATTAAATACAATTATAATTTATTTTTCTATACATATTTTAAAGTAGATGGAATGCATATATAAAGTTTAATATTTATCAGGGATGTGCTTTACTTAAATATAAGAATGATTAAAACAATATGTTTATAATTTTTCATGTGTTTGTTAGCAGCTTATAATTCAAAATAATGGGACTGCCTCAACAAACCAAAGCTCAATAAATTATTGAAAATGTGAATTTTGAAATCAACTTCTCTAACGCTATTACCCCTCCGAATATTTTTTTTCGTCCAAATGTCATTTAAGAATTTTTGCATGTGTAGGTGAATTTTTCTATCCTAATTTACGATATCCCAATAATGCAGTTG